>PVIJ01002526.1:13680-115694 GCA_004024925.1 Scalopus aquaticus | reverse complement strand
ACTATTTCCTTTCCTTATCCCTTTGGGCCCAGAGGAAGTAATGGCTTCCTGCTGTGGCTAGTCTCTGGTAACTCACAATCCCTTGATAGAATTTTAAAAATCTTGCCCACACCTCTGTAAATAGTCTCTTAACTGAAATGTTTTTTAACTTCACCCTTTGAGGGGCCATCTGCTCCCTCAGAATTCCTAGTGATGCAATCAGCGTATAGTTGCATACTCTCTGTTTTGACCACCCTCTACCCCTGTCTTTTAAAAAATTTTTTAAACTTGTGAAGTCTACTTCTTTGGCCTTAAACATATCCTTTGTTTTGTGAAATGATGCTGAAAGTAGAGAACATTATTTTCTCTAAATCCTTATTTGGCAAAAGAAAAAGTTGGCAAACCTTTGCTGATTCACCACACATTTTTTAAATTTCACTTGTAAAATCCAGTTGGAAACCATTGATTGAAGTGAGTCTTTGACTGTGAAATACTAAGGGAATTCAGCTGTAACTCATTTTACCACAAGAATCTTACAAATCTGGTGAAAGTGCCAATGTGAAAGTTGCCATAGCAGGCGCTCAAGTTACTGGGGTTCAGTTGCCTGCATGACTTATTGTCCCACGCCTGGAAAAAGGGAAGTAGTGTTGGGGGAGAAAGGGGGATCTATAAATATTAAAGTGGTTACTTCTGCATCTTGCAGTATTTTATTTCACTGAAGATCTGATGAAGAAGAGGTAGAGGAAGAGGGTAAGAACGCATCGGAAAGGATTCTTCCATCAAGTGTGGATGTTTGGTGATTCTGACTTAAACTCACAGATCCAGAAATGTTTGTATTTGCATTATTCCAAGTCTTTTTTATTACAGATAATTACAGAAGCTCATTTACAGATAACTCCATCACCAAGCAGTGCACATTGGGCATTTGTGTTTATTGGTACTTGAAAGTGTTTCACAATGTCAAGTACCGCCAATCTATAATTGAAAAAAAATTTTTGAACTGCCATATTCTTAAATAGGATAGAGAACATAGGTATGTATTTATCATGGTTCCATCTCCTTGACATTAAATTTCTTCAGTGTTGGTAATGTAGTATTCTTCTTTGTTAAGTCATATCACATTTAATTTTGACTGCAAACACATTAATAATGATTGTTTTTTAGGTGTCATCTGTTTAAAATTTTGTTGTTTTTATTTATTCTTATGAGTTTCCCTTCTCTGCATTTAGTTTAAGACTCAAAAAAATCTACTAAAATGCATTCTTTCCTCTATATATTTTATTTTTATTTTAAAAAAAGATTTATTTATACATACAAGCTGGGGTGTAAGCCAGAGGGGTGGGGTGGGGGGAATGTGTGTGTGAGAAGATTCACCAGAGACAGTGTGGGGAGCAGAACAGATGGCTCTGCTGAAATACACTGCTGAGGGAGCAGCGGGGGAGGCAGGAAAGGTCTGCTACACCATGTGGGTCAGCTCCCTGCCTGGAAATTGAATACATGCTGCAGTGACTGCAGGTAGCTTCATAGTGCTGAGACTTAATCCTTTGTGCCACCAGGGAGGCCCTCCTCTATATACTTTAAAAAGGAGATTTATAGACATGAATAACTTAGTAATAGGGAGGAATATATATATATATATATATTATATTTATATATATATTATATTTATATATATATAACAAATTTGTAATCCAAACACAAGCTATGGTCCACATAACTTGAAAGAAGAATTGGTGAGCTCAAGAAATTTTATCTCTTTACATTTCTGCTATTAACACAAGATACAAACTTTCTCTCCCTATTTTTTGTCATGTTTATTGTGGTAACATTGGTACGCAACACTGAATGCATTTCAGGGGTATAGCTTCACATCTCCACAAATGTGTGTTATCACAACATGCCCACCTCCAAAGTCCCAGTCATTTTCTACCATGGTTCATTGGTCTCCCTCCTGTCTTTGTTCCCATGCCCCACCTTGTCCAGGTAGCCTCAGTTCTTTTCATCAAACTTCAAGAGTTTGTTTTGTCTGTGCTTTTGCTCTATTCCTTTGTTCCAAATACATGCATAATCATCTGGTATTTGGCTTCCTCCTAATTTATTTCACTTAGCATTATCCCCTCTAGTTCCAATACATTGTCAAAAATGGCAATATTTCATCTTTTTTTTTATAGCTGAATAGTATTTTATTGTGTATATATACCACATCTTTTTAATCTACTCATCTGTCTTGTGCGCTTAGATTGTTTCCATAACTTGGTTATTGTAAATAGTGCTGCAATGAACATAGGAGTGTATATTATCTCTTTGATTTGGTGTTTTTGTATCCATAAGATAGATAGCAATGATTGTAATTGCTGGATCATATGGTAGATCTAATTTTAATATTTTGAGAAACTGTCATACTGTTTTCTATAGTGGCTGGACCAGTCTACATTGCCACCACCAGTGTATAAGAGTTTGTTTTTCTCCACACCATCACCAGCACTTGTCTTCCCTGGTCTTTTTTATATGGGTCATTCTGACAGGTGTCACATGGTATCTCATTGTGGTTTTGACTTACATTTTGCTAATAACAAGTGATGTTGAGCATTTTTTTAATGTGTCTTTTGGCCATTTGTATGTCTTCTTTGGAAAAGTGTCTATTTAGCTCTTCTGTTCATTTTTTGATTGGATTATTTGTTTTGCTTTGTTTTTTGTTGTTGAGTTATATGAGTTATTGGTAGACTTTGGATATTAGCCCCTTGTCAGATGTATGCTGTATGAATATTTTTTGCCATTTGGTAAGATGTCTTTTTGTTTTAATAATAGTTTCCTGGGCCTCCCCGGTGGCGCAGTGGTTAAGTGCTGCACTGTGGAGCTGTTGGCAGTGGCGACGTGAGTTTGATGCCCGGCCAGGGAGAGTCCCACATGGTGCGGCAGACCTCTCCTGCCTCGCCCGCTGCTCCCTTCAGCAGTGTGTTTCTGATCTGCCTGTTCTGCTTCCTGCTCTATCTCTGGTGAACCCTCTCGCCGCCCCACGCCTCTGGCCTGTGCCCCAGCTTGTATGTATAAATAAAAAATAAATCTTTAAAAAAAAAATAGTTTCCTTCACTATGTATAAACTTGAATTTTTTTTAAAACATTAATTTTTAATCAAAAAAATAATTCCTTTTTGTGTCCCTTGTAATTGTAATGCGTTCCCCAAAACATCCCTAAAGTCAGTGAGTGTTGTGGGGGATTTTGCCAATGTTTTCTTCTATTGTTTTACAGTCTCGGGTATTAAATCCATGTCTCTTTTTTTTTAATCCATGTCTTTTATCTACTTTGAGTTATTTTTGTGTCTTGTGTGAGATCGTGGTCTAGCTTTATTCTTTTGCATGTGACTATCCAGTTTTCCCTTGTTGAAGAGACAGACAGGGTGAAGTGTCAGAGACCAAATTCAACAGATGACCAAGGATCAGAAACTGCTGATCTGGGCACTACCTACTTCCCCTTCCATTTTCCCCTGCTTAGAAATTAGATCAAACTTGAGGAAAAGAAACAGGAACCTGAAGTCATTGAGGTTTAGTTTCTATCAATTGATAAAACAGGATTTCACTGAGGAAATTGAATTCAGTTGCATTAAAAAAAAAAATTCTGTGGCCTGAAATTCTATCTTCTACTGCAGATGATGTTCTTCCCTGCGGCAGAGAGCCTGGCTGCTAGCAGTTGTAGCTCACAGACACATGTATTAACCATGTAAGAGGAACACATTCTTTATCCCTTTGATTCTCATCCCCTAGTCCCCTCAGGTCCTATTTGAAAAGCCTAAGAGAACTGTCTTGACTGAACTTCTCTAGGCACCTTTCCATCCCACTAACCAGTTACAGCATCAGCAGAGTGATATTCTATGATAGCTCCAGTTTGACCCAAGTGCTATGGGGCCCTGAAGCCAGGATGCTGTAACTGGCAGGCCCCACTAGATCATGTGCTTGGAGTCTGGGAGGAGGGCTTCCACTGCTGAAAAGAATGCTTTGACCAGAGGAAGAGGAGAAGGGGAGCTGGCTGATAAATGGTAAGTGTCCTTTCCAATCTATTTGGATTGGGTATCCATCTATTGATAATAGGGCCATACTGATAAATGTTTCCTTAATGTTATTTTGATATGATCAAGGCAAGAATCTAAAGTAATTAACAAGATACAGTGTATTCTATTACCCATTCATTCTGAACTAGAACCTGGGCTCTGGAAAAACAACAATAAATCAGTATTTAGCCATTTCCTTGTAAATTTGTAAGCTTGTAGCAGCATCACTAAGAGACTTGACTTACAGGCCAGTGAATAACCCTGGTGCTTTTTGCTCTCAAATCCCATTATACTCCTGCAGTGAACAAAGTGCTTTGTGCTATGTGAAAATTGGTTTATAGTGTGTATGTACTGATCATCAAGATTGTCAGAAATATTGGTCACTTTCCTTTTAAGGTCCAGAGGGACTTAAAACTGAAATGTATTTCTATGAAAACTTCATTTTGCTGCATAATTCTGAAATTATTCTAGCCAACTGTTTATTCATAGCAACTTTTTCAGGCAATATTCTAGGAGTAATTTCTCCATATTTATTCTCTTTACTTACTATATTCTTTCAGCCGCTAAAGAAATAATAATTAATTTGGCTGAAGTATAAAATTTGGAGAACTTTGTCATTTTATTGCAGCATTTTTTAAAATCACCAAGAATTGGAAACAACCTAATTGCCCATGGACAGATGATGATAGAGAAGATGTGGTATATATACACAATGAAGTGCTATTTAGCTATTAAAAAAAGATAAAACTCTGTTATTTGCAACATGAATGGACCTAGAGGGTATTATACTTAATGAAATAAGTCAGAGAAAGACAAACACCATATGATTTTATTCATATGTAGTATATAGAGAAATCAAATGGATAAACGACATATGACAAAAATAAACTTTTAGTCTATAATAACAATTATCAGAGGGAAAGGGGAAGAGGGATTGGATAAATTGGGTGAAACGGGATAATTATACAATGAAGGATAGAATTGGACTTTATGGTAAACTTAATGTAGTATAGCTAGATGTTGATTTTTAATGTCGCAAACCTGAAATTTACAAAATGTGATTTCAATTTAAAAAAAATTAGAGAAATTTATAATTTCTCTTACATCCTAGTATTCACTTCTGATAAAAAAGCATTTACTATCCATTTAGAAAATAAATATACATGGTCCCCAGAGTTTTTAACTTTATGATGGTGTAAAAATGATACATTCAGTAGAACTGGAACCTTAATCTTTCCTGTGGCCAGTGATAAGTAGTAGGATATTATTTGTACCTTGACAGTGCGGTGTTCATTTATTCATCATACGTGTGTTTCCTTTGTCTTTTAGAAAATAATTTATTCACTCAAAAAGCATTTATGGGACGACTATAGGAGTAGAATACTGTGTTATATAACAAGTTTGATAGAGACTATGTGTCCTGCATAATTTGAATTAAATTCTGGGGCTAGTACAAAAGGCCTCGCATTTTAGTAAGAAAAAGTTTGAATATCATGCATTTAAGGAAAAAATTCTATCGCGTAAGCTAGCAAACTTCTTGAATAGACAATATCCTGTTTATTAAATATTTGGAAACTCGGATTTTTCCTATTTATTCTTCAGTTTCCTTTCTAGTTTTTTGAAGTGTTATTCTTTCATTGTATGTTAACTCCTTTATGTAACTTCGAATTTTAAAGCCCACTGAAAAAAGGAATTTTTTTTTAGGGATGTTGTTTGTGTTTAAAGTAGAAAATGGGTTTTAGGCTTTCATTAAACCAGCTTTTATCTGTTCTAAACTTCCATTGTTAAATGTATTTCTGGTATAGATAGACGTACTGGCTTACCATTTACTCAAACAAGTGGGTCTACTAATTACCTGGAAATGACATGTCAAGTCATCCCCAAAGTTTAAACACCTTTATGGAAAAGGTTTCCTCTTTTAATGTTTACTTTGGTCTTGGCATCCATTACTTAATTCAACAGTTGTATTGTTTACACAACTAATGCAATGCAGTACAATTAAATAGAAGAAGGCATTTACTCAAATCCAAGAATACAATTAAATATTTATTGTTATTAAGTGTATTGATAAATTCTTTGTTACCATAGTACCTTTTAAGTGTGCAAATACGATGCTTTTATTATTAGATACAAATGCCTGTGTATCTATTTCACAAAGCTATGATAACCAAAGAGCCTCAAATCTCTTTAATGAGATTTTAATGTTTGGGTAACGGTCTGTAGTTTTTAGATGCTAATAGTAAAGTACTTTTATAACTCTGTCAGTTTATTCCTGACCTCTTTGGCCTTACTAATGGGATATGGAATATAAAACTGGTTGCAATAAAGGGAAACTTTGCTAAATACTCCTATAATCATTGATACCAATGAGTTGTACAGCGTATTTGTGATCCAGACTTAAAGGGTTCATATAAATCAATCTGAAAGTCACAGCAGAGCATATAACATTAAAAACTGTCAAACTGCTAAATGGTTTTTTGTTTAACTGAACTGGTCAAAGCCAAAACCTGTATGCTTAAATAAAACTCCATATCAATAATTTTCCTCTTTCAGATTTACTAATTCACTCCAACTCTCTAGAAAATAAGACATATGACTAATTATTTATTTACTAAAATGGAGAATAGATACGTTAAATTAGTTAAAGCAATCAACTCTTTTGGAGGGAAAAATTATTCATGCTATATGAATGTTAGTCAACCCTACTGTGGATAGTAAGTAACATTTTTATCACAAAATTCATTTACATCTCAAAACTTCATATAAATATTCTGAGCAGCAGTTCCAAATCAGAGATTTGTTGAAATGGTGGGAGGCTTGATCCTATCATTCTAGTCTAAACTACTTTTCATTCATTGTCATCCTGCAATGTTCCTGAGGGACATTCCTTTAGTTTCTATTTTAAAATATCCAGTGATAAAGAACTGATTATCTTACCAAGTAGTCCATTCCGTTTTTAATGGTAGAGAAAACTAGAAAGTTATTCCTCTGATTTGGTTTAAATCTGGCTCCATGCTTTCCATTCACTGATTTAAGTTTGGTTTACAGGAACTATACTGGAAAACTCTACCATGTATTCTTCATGACTATCTTTTCAGTGTTTGAAGTAAATTATAATTCTTGTCATCCTCCTAAGCCTAATTTTTCTCAATTTCACTTGTATACCTATTAAAATGCAGAGTTCTGTTTTCTCGCCTTCAGCAGCTTTCATTCATTTGGTCTATGGTAGACCCCAGGATTTCTCTCTGTTTTTTTAGTGTGCACTGTGTTTGCAGCTGAGTTGTTTTGTCAACCTGCTTCTTATATGTAGAATTTTGGGTGTCTAACAACTTTTTTTTTTTTTTGTACTCTATCTCTTGAATCCCAAAATGGCAGAAGTTTTACTGGTATAAAATTCTTAAGAAACTTGTAGATCACCTGTGTACATTACATTAAAGGAATTCACTCCAGAAGAAGAAAACCTTGCCCAGAGATTTTCCTTCGATAATGCCAGTTGTTTTGGAGCTTGGGGGAATCTATAAGTCATATACTTAATCTCTTCAAAGAGCATGTTGGCTGGCTTTTTAATCTTTCTGAGGTATTAGCAAAAGATCGACAAGTCACATTCCTGACTTTTTCTCCACAGCATGATTTTTCTGGCATGTTTTAACTATTGCATCTTTTGGAAACTGCATAAGCTGAGAACTTGACAAATCACCAAGTCCCAATTCCTTTTTGTTTAAGAGTTTTTTTCTCAACTTATTTCTTTCCTTTTGCATTTTTCTATAGGCAACATGAAAGAGTAAGGATGCTTCTTCAGTATTTTCCTTCCTCAGCTATATGTGCAATTTCCTTGTAAATAATTTCCGTTTTCCACATAGCTACAGAACATAATCTTGCTAAGCTTTTTGTCACTATGTAAGAAGTATCCCCCTTTCTCAAATTTCCAACATGTTCTTCACATCCTTCTCAGTGCTTGCCACAGCCACTTAGAAAAATTAGAAAGGAAATTGAAGAATAAATAGGGAAAATCTGAGTTTCCAAATATTTAATAAACAGGATGATTAGTAGCAACTCATGAAGTTTGTTTGCTATCTTAAATGCTAGAAATTTTTTCTTTAAACCACTGATATTCAAAACTTCTTTAATTAAAATGCTGTGATAGGCCTAGAATTTATTCAGGAGACAGTGTCCCTTTTATACTCATTATATAATATCCTACTCATATAGTTGCTCCATAATGCTTTTTTAAAAAAGATAGATTTATTTATTTATGCATAGATGAACTGGGGTGTAGGTCAGAGGTGTGGGGGGTGAGAGAATTCACCAGAGACAGATTGGGGAGCAGAACATTCGGATCTATTGAAATATACTGCTGAGGGGAGAAGACAGCGAGACAGGAGAAGTCTGCTGTGCCATATGTGGGTTGGCTCCCTGGCAGGGGATTGAACTCAGGCCATGTGGCCATAGTATGATAGTGCTAAGACTTAATTAACCCCTGCACCACCAGGGAAGCCCTGTGCTTCCAATGCTTTTTGAATGAAGAAATCATTTTCTGAAAATACCTGGACTCTAGCTTTATGACTTGCAGTCCTCTAAGGCACAATGGCTTTTGACTGTCCCTGGAGGGACAGTCCCACACTCCTGAGTTCCACTCGGGAAATCCTCACTTGACTACTCTTTGGTAAAAGGACCTGTGCCAACTTTCTTGGTAGTTGTGCCTGATACATAATAGATAGTGCTTATCTATTAAAGGTAAAATAAATTATCAAAGCACAATATCCAAAATGGTTTTCAGGAATGCTGTGAATACTAAGTGAAATAGTAATAAGGAAATATAATAGAGTACTAGGTAACAACTATCATTTTAAAGGCATATTTAGAACAGTTGTTCTAAAGGCAGTGTATCATCATGAGATTTCAGAGAGGTAATTGTTATCAACACTATTTCACAAAATAGGAAACTGAGATGGAAGAGGAACTATTTCAAGGTTCATATATGTGCATAAAATATTCAGGCAAGATTCAACAGCCCACATATTGACCATACTACCTCCAATGCATAAAAAAGCATTTTTAAAAATCCTTTACAACAAACTTTTAAGATTTGTATGGTAATTAGACATAAATCAATAGTTATAGTTATCATTTCATTTAAAAGAATTTCTAGAAAATATTCAGAACACCAGAGAGAGGTGGAAGGGCTATTTTCATTTTAAAAGTATGTTCGGTTAGCAACAAAACTTTTTGATTGTCTATGGTAGTGGACATTTGTGCTTTTTTACCCACTCTACCTTCAGTAAAGCATCTTAATTTTATTTAGGGCACCAATATCACCTGCTTGAAGCTATTTGGTCAAGATGTTTTACCGGAGTATGCAGGTGACTCATGATTAGACAAACATCACCTTCCAACTCTGGGCACTATGAGTGATTCAAGATGAGCCTGTGACCCAAGTAAGTCAATGAATAAGATTCATATTCATTGTTCAAAATTGAAAGAGGAAAGGAGTAAGAAAATCAAAGAGGGAAGAGGTAAACCAGGAGAGAGTAGAATCACTGAAATCATTGTAAAGACTTTAAAGAAGTAATTTATCAGTAGCATGAAATTACTGTTTGAATAAGGTTTGTGTTCTTTAAACTAATAACGAAAACACTTGAATAAGATATTTTATTCACTCTAAGTAACTATAACTTCAGTCATGGTCGATTGTCCCCAGCAGGATCTGTATCTGTGTAAATAGGCATCTTATTGATATTTTTTAAAAAGAGAAGATAGGTGATCTCATTATTTTCTTTTTTTACAGCAAAGATTTCCTTTTAGAGATTTTTTCTCTCAAGAAAATACTGAATGAGTCAGGGTGTTAATCTGTTTTGCTCTAGTAAGTCCTATTTTCTTATTATAGAGCTGTTTTTCAAAGTGGCAACGATTGCCTAGCTTAATGGTAGTGAGTTATTTTTATTTATTTATTCATTCAACAACTCTTTCATCAGACTTCAGATATACAGTAGGCATTGTGCCAGAGGGTGTGAGATTCAAAGTTGTCCCCTAGACTAGAATATAAGCGCCAAAGCGCTCCTGACTCTGAACCTGGTGTTAGCAGACATTCAATATTGGATCACGTTATCAGAAATTTGTACATGAAGATATGGATATATTTCTACATTAATTTAATAATGATAGCTTCTGAGGAACCATGCTTTACTTTCAGGTATTTCCTGTAACTCGATCCTGAGTTGAAAACTTGGGCATTTAGATTTCTTTTCCTTTTCTTAGCTATTCTTCATAATGTCTCAGTTTAATGCTATCTATTGACTATTCTTCCTAGTTCACAATGAAATCATTAATTATACTTTGTATCAATACAGTTTTGAATAATGAGGCTGGAGTGACACCCTGATACTGTGAGGGATGGCTGAGGCTAAGGTCTGTTGCACCCACGTGGTGCCCCCTGGATGGGGTTGCTGGTGAAAATGGATCGCCCCAGGGAAAATGCTAAAAAGTATCTCAGACTGGGGTGGAGCGAATGATAAGAAATATAAGGGACTGCAAAAGGTGGGTGGAGGCATTCAGTCCTTGGGATTTACTGTTTTCAGACCGTCAGCATTTGGGGTCAGTGGATTCTGGCCCCCACGAACCGATCTTTCAGAAGGCTGTTGTGGGCTTCTGAAGGTGGAGGCCTCCAGTAGCCAACCTCAGAGAGGAAAAGTTCGGAGGCTTTGCAAGTAATGGAGAGACTAAAACTGTTCCGGTTTTGCTACTGTTACCACTGAGGAGAGAAGGCGAAGCACCGGAGTCAGATGCCTTGCCGAGCCGTGAGTGTGGCTGTTTGTTGGGTTTTTAGCCGCTGCAGCTACTGTTTTGAATGTCACTGATCTGGTTCTGCTTTGGGGCATCTCGGCAGTTCCGGGAACATCTCCCACTGTGTCTTGGTTGTCCTTGTGAGTTGGAAACTGGCCTATAGTCTGGCTGCTGCCTGCTCCAGGTTGGCAGAGGCAGGAAGACTCCATCTTGGACACATGGCGTGGTCTATTGTTTGGGAGAGGAGCTCTGCATCCTCGGTGGTGGGAAGACGCCATTTTAGCTGCCTTTTTGTGTAAGACTTGGAAAACACTGCATGTTGCTTCGGGTGAGGTAAACGGCCATTCTTGGCCTCCGTGACTCTGTTTTTCCTGGTTTGTTAAATAAATCCCATTGTTGTTGTTTCCTGAGCCTGAGTAGTCTTGCAATTGTGTGTACAGTTGAAGAACTAGGACAGTGACCGGTAAGCTATTTGGGCAGTGTCCTTGGCCGGTTTTAGTGCCCTTCCGGCCTGTATCAATACCACAATAGACCAGTTGTGGTCCCTATTATTTTCTAGTTTTAGTGAGTTGAATGATGGCTTCTCCCCAAATATGTCTGACTTTATTAAAAAAATAAATAAAAAGGTCTTTGCAGATGTAAATAAGCAAGGACCAAGCTGAGATCATCCTGGATTATCTGGATGGTTCCTAAGTCCCATGACAAGTGTCCTTATAAGGGACAGAAAAGAAAAAAAACACAGACACAAAGGAGAAGCCCTCATGAAGAAAGAGGCTGACTCCAGTGATGCAGCTACAACCAGTGAAATTCTGGAGCCACCAAAAGGTGAACAGCACAAGGAAGGATTCTCTCCTAGAGCTGAATTAGGGAATGTGGACCTGATGACATCTTTAGTTTGGACTTCTGGCTTTCAGAGCAGTACTAGAATAAATGTCTGGTTTTTTTTTTTCCCTTTTTTATGGTCATTTGTTAAAGCAGTCCTAGGAAACACAAATCTAGTTTGTAACAATAATTAAGAATTCTGTTGTGTCATTTTATTTCATGATAATTTGGGAAGTTCAGTATTTCTACTCCAATTCTTAAATCCACTTAAATAAAACAGCTGTCTATTTGTTGGGGTTTGATGAAGACCCAACGGTTAGGGCTTCTGGGTTAGTTTTGCCTGCTGCAGATGCCCCGGAAACTCTATTGAGTGCACAAATACTGCATTTCTGAAGAAAGTGGTCTCAAATGGTTTGGAGATCCAAATGCTTTTCAGAAATGTGACACTGGTTGTGAGGGAAAAGTTCCTATGGGAGAGAAGTTCTATTTACAGAGCTCCAGGAATTGGCAAAGCAGTTCAGGCAGGAAGCCAGGAGACGTTGCTTCTAGCCTGTCCATTTCTGGGATGCGTTCTGTGCTATTGATGCCTTTTTGTAACAGTGTTAGGCAAGTTAATTTCCATTAACCCAGTCTAGGATATGTCCATTCCTTTTATTCCTTTTTCCCTATCCTGTTGGTTTCCTTCATTTCACCCACCACAACTGGTAGTTACAGAAATACTTGCTTGTCTCTTCCCTCTCCCCACTCCTCTCCTTACAACCACAAAATCAGGGAACACACCCCTAGGATATTATCTGGAACACAGTAGGTCCTCTGTAAGGACATGTTAATAAATAAATAATTCAATGAGTGCATATTTTGAGTGGAGAACAAGAAAATGTCTCTTTACTTTGAGGTTGGAATCAGATTGTTCAGATACATTTTTTTTTTAACTTGCTACGTCAACTGTCATTGAATTTCAAGATTAAAAGAGAAGTAAGTGGCTATTTAGTCCAAGCCCCAACAATACCCTCTCCAGCCTCCTTGATCAGTATGACCAACATGCTTGGCTGAGACATCCTTGGTGACAGGAAACTGACAACCTCACTACTTCAGTTTGAAGTTTGGTGTTCTGCCTTGTTTTCTTTCCCATTTCGCTTTCCTTTCCCACTCGTCCCAATTACTGTACTCTTTATTGTCGTATTTTGCTACATTTTGATCCACCTAAGGTGGGAGAACAGGAGGGACCTCAATGCCTAGTTCAGGGTCTGAGAACGGCGGGGTGTGGGTGGCTGTGTTGTAGTCGAACTGCTGGATGAAGTAGAGGTGCCGCCTTTCTGTTGGTTGGTCTGGTCTCCCTGGGTCTGGGGTCCTCCTTTTCAAGTTCCTGCTTCTCCTCCAGGCCCGCAGCCAGTGGCAGAGGCTGGGGGTCTGCTCCTCCCACCTTGGAGCAGGGGTTGAGGGCTCCCGCTGCGCACGCACACGGGTGGCCGCCCACCCGGCTTTTCCCTCCCTCCTCCCCACCCCCACTCTCTTCCCTCCGCCCTTTCTCTCTCCGGAGAGTCGCCCCGCACCTTCCCGAGGAGTTTGCAGTTGCTCGGCGGAGGAGCCCAGGACCAGCCCAGCGCTTGCCACGCAGGTGCTCGAGCCCGGGCGCCGCTACCACCGTCGCCTTCCACCCGGGTTGAACTCGGGCATCGAGGTGGGACCCCCTCTTCTCTCTTCCCCCTTTGTTACCAACTCCGCCATCGCTGCCTTCCACCCGGGTAGGACTCGGGCATCGAGGTGGGACCCCCTCTTCTCTCCTCCACCCTGTATTACTATCTCTTCCCACTCCCGGTAACTTGAAGAGCTGGGTTCTGGGGCGCGGTGGTGGCGCGGAGCTAGCGGGCCAGTTTGGGGAACGGCAGTCGGGGCTGGCGCGGGCGCGGGGCCCTGGAGGGGGTAGCTCCAGCGGGCGCGGGAGGATCGGCGGGAGGGGCAGGTCTTTGCAACTCCTCGCGGACAAAGACTCGGGCGTCTCCCTGGGCCCGGAGGACGGGGCGCATTGCTGTGGACAGCTCGCAGAGCCTGGGCGCACACTTGCCAGGCGCTGCTGAGAGGACGGCCAACTTCTTTTCCAGGTCTCCTTGCTACTTTGGAAACTGAAGGGACTGCAACGTCAACCAGTAAGCCCTGGGGCTGGGAGGAAGGAAGGATCTGTTGCTGCCATGGGGGGTGGTTGAGACTTGAGCTTCTGTTTTCCACCCTTCTCCCTCTCCCTAAGCAAACTAACAAAACAATAAACCCCATCCCAACCAAAGCACTCATTGAACGAGATATATAGAAGTAAGAAAGACCCAACCAAGGAATCCTTTTGGGAATCCAGGTATGATGAGATTGTCTGAAAAACTTTGTTTTTTGAGGTGCTATTTTAGGACTTGTGTTAGCAAACAAATGAGACTGGCTCTTGGAAGCCTCCAGGGGATCCTTAAGTTGTAGGATTGTCTGGAGTGTCCTCTGTTAAGAGTCTTTTCATAAGTAGTAAAGTATTTTGAAACAATCTTTCAGAGCTCTAGGCTTGGAGTCAGAATACTTAGATTTTATATGCTCTGTCATTTATTATCCATTTTGCTGTGGTTGACTTAGCCTCTCTTGGCCTCAGTTTCCTCATCTGTCAGATTAATGGGTTGGTTTTAGATTGTGAGGGCCTGTTAATAATATCAAAGATGTTCCCCAATTTAAAAATATCTAATTATTTAACTAGATTCATAATATTGTGACATTAAAAAAAACCTGTATGAATCCTGACATTTTTTTTTTTTTTTTTTTAAAGGTTTATTTTTTATTTTTACATACAAGCTGGGGTACAGGCCAGAGGCGTGGGGCGGCGAGAGGGTTCACCAAAGCCAGAGCAGGGAGCAGAACAGGCAGATCAGAAATACACTGCTGAGGGGAGCAGCGGGCGAGGCAGGAGAGGTCTGCGGTGCCATGTGGGATTCTCCCCGGCAGGGCGTTGAACTCGCGTCACCGCTGCCGACAGCTCCACAGCGCAGCGCCTAACCGCTGCGCCACCGGGGAGGCCCTGAATCCTGACATTTTGTTTTACATGTATTTATGCTTATACTTTTAGGGTTTTCCAACCAAATATTAAAGAGAAAAATATTTACAAAGGAGTTCAGAAATATATAGCTTATCTGTAAATATTTAGGTCCTTTCTCATTGTACTTTAAAGAATTATGTTGAACTTTAAGCCAGCATTGGGCACTGCAATAAAAAACATATGACTTTAGCATTATTATATATTTTTATATATAATTATATATTTGGAGGAACTGAAAGTTGTTTTGGAGGAAAACAAAAATTATACCTTTTAATTATTGCTTCTGAGCAGTATTTGTTATGTTTTAGCAAAAAGCTGTGTGCAGAATAGTAAAAAAATGGTTTCAGACCACTCCAGAGCCTTTCTGAAATTAAGCTCAATAGCAGAGATGCCAATTTTAGTAATGCATTTTAGTTGTCTTGGAATGAATCCCAGAAAATAGCAGAGGTTAACTAAACAGGTAGACCAGAAATCAGGAATTGACACATACATACAAAGTTGTACAAGAAGTGGACTATAAAGTGTCAGTGAACTTTTTATTTCCTGTTGATGAAATATCAAACAAACAACTCTTGTTTAAGCAGAGAGAATTTAGACTAGCTTTTGTCGTTACTAGTAGTCACTAGCAGTTAGGATGTTTTAGAAGTTCTCTGCCTTTTGGGTGGTTTTGATCTAAAATACAACAATGTGTTCCCACCCAGTATGTGCTTTGTATGCAGTTTGGAGTGGTGGAATGATTTGAAATACTTTTAGGAACACATCTTGACTTATTTTCAGTGCCTTCCTGCCTTTGGCCTGCAAGTGTCATTGATAATTAAGGCACTTGCCTTCCTCATATTCTCTGTTGAAGTAGGAGATCATCTCCTTTGAAGCAGATGCCCAAAGAGTTAAGTAAACTGGTAATTGAATGAACAGGGAATAGTAGAACTCAGATACCCTGCCTCCCAGTGGCTTGTGGGAAAACTGAAGACACTGGAGCATCCTCCGCCAACTCATTCATGGCTGGGAGTGTCATCCTGGTTGTTGGCAGAAACCCCGTTTCTCTTTTGTAATGTGTGGCCTTCGTCTCCCATGAATTTACCAAGAAAAACACAATCATGTCTTCACACTTGGATCAGTATCATATAACCAAATGGTTTGTGTTCGTGAACTGCAGTATCTCAGGGGCGGTCTTGGAAATGGAACTTTAAAATATCCAGGAAAAAAACCAATTGTCTTGGCAGATACTGTACTGCATTTTTCATACTGAGAGCCAAACACACACACTAAAAAAGCATGTCCTGTGGAGTTAAAAATGAAGAAAAGGGTTTACAGTCTGCTCTAAAATTCTTAAGATTTTTTTATGATTTACAAATTCCGCTTTTAATTAAATAAGAAAGGCACAACTGGCTAGATTTGGGGTTTCTTTTCTTTTTTTTTTTAAAGTTTTTTTTTTTTTTTTTTTTTGCATACAAGCTGGGGTACAGGCCAGAGGCGTGGGGCGGAGAGAGGGTTCACCAGAGACAGAGTGGGGAGCAGAACAGGCAGATGAGAAGTACACTGCTGAGGGGAGCAGCGGGCGAGGCAGGAGAGGTCTGCCCCACCATGTGGGATTCTCCCAGGCTAGGCTTCGAACTCGTGTCGCTGCTGCCGACAGCCCCACAGCGCAGCGCTCAACCGCTGCGCCACCGGGGAGGCCCTAGATTTGGGGTTTCAATTCATAGTCTACTTATAGTTTGGAATAGCCCTTCTTAGATATTTTTTTGAACTTTTCTGACTGCGAAGTGTTATTATCTGTTGTCTCTTCATACACCTGGTCATATTAATTGTTAATGTTTTTAACTCTTAGAATTATAATATTTATTGTGAGTACATAAAATAAATATAATAAGTAATATCACAGATCATTTTAACACATCATTATCAGGCAGATACCCTCTGTTCATGATGCAGAAAGAGAACATGCCAATACCTTGAACCTTTTGCTTGTTCCTTCCTGACCATGAGCTTAAGCTTTATATTTAAAAACTTTTTTTTATATGAGTATGGGAGGTTCTCTTTAATAGATTTGCTGCTAACATATTGGTGAAATCAAGCCATTTCTTCCACTTGTAAAGCAAAAAATTTCTAAAGGAAAATTCAGAGTACGTGATTCTCTTTTCTGTTTCTTTTGCTGTTTTCTCCTCTCAGGGGTTTTAACCTTAGAGACTCATAAGGTTTAGTCCTTCAGAGCTCTGTTCTTTCTATACTCCTTGGTGATTTCATGTAATTTTTATATTTGTGTACTGAGTATTCCATAATTATTGCTCAAACCTTGACCTCTTCCCCTGAATTTCAGACATTTTTATCTGGCTGCCTACTCAGCCTTTCCATTTGGATGTCTTGTAGCCATCTTTAACATGCTGCAAATGGAATCTTCTCTGGCCCAAACCTCCTCTGTCTGCAGTCTTCTCATCCTTCATATTGCTCAGGCCCCACATCTCATCTTCATCCTTGATTTCTCCATACCCTCATACCTCAGAAGTAATATGTTGGGACATATTTATTCTACCTTCAAAATAAATCCAAAATATCATTACTTTTCATCATCTCTATGGCCTGCTATCATTTCCTACATGAATTATTACAAAACCTTCCTAACTGGTCTCCTTGATTTTATCCTTTGCTTTCAGTGTTCTCAAAATTGCAACCAGAGTTCTCCTTTTTCTACATAAGGCAGATTGTGTCATTTCTGCTTCACAAACTCCAGTGCCTTTCCAGCTCATACAGAGAAAAAATTGAAGTCCTTAGAATCATCTACAAGGCCCCACCTGGTCTTTATCCCCTCCTCTTTACTTATTTGATCTCCTCTTCCACTGTTCTCACTCCTCAGTTCCAGTCACTCTGGTCTCCTTGCCATTCCTTTAGTAATCAATCAGACTTCTTTGCATGTTAGCGTCTTCTGCATTGAATGCTTTACCCCCACTACCTACATGCCTTACTCCATTTAATGTCACTTCCTTAAGTTTTGTCCAAATGTCTCCTCTCAGTAAGGTCCACCCATTTACATTTAAAGTTGCACATCTTCTTAACCTTATAGTACATTCTTTCTCCTTTCCTTTTACTTTGATTTCCCCATATTATTGATCACCTTTTAAAATGCTGTATGACTTAACCTTTTTCCCTATCTCATATCTATTAGAATGTGAACTTCATGGGGGCAGATATTTTTTTCTGTTTTGCTCACTGTTACATTCCTAGTACCTGAAATAGAGCTAGCATGGAGGAGATGCTCATTTTTCACTCGATTAAAGTGACTGGCTGCTGTTCATTTTCATTGCAGGATATATTTCATTGTATGAATGGAAAACCTTTATTGTTTACTAATTCTGATTATATTCTGGTAGCTTCTCTCCCTCCTTGCATTCCTTTCCTTCCTCCCTACCGCCCTTCCTCCTTTTTTTTTTTTAAAGATTTATTTATTTATGCATACAAGCTGGGTGCAGGCTAGAGGTGTGGGGTGGTAAGAGGGTTCACCAGAGACAGAGTGGGGAGCAGAACAGGCAGATCGACCGAAATACACTGCTGAGGGGAGCAGCGGGTGAGGCAGGAGAGGTCTGCTGTGCCATGTGGGAGTCTCCCTGGCCAGGTATCAAACTCATGTTGCAGTGGCTCTGGATAGCTTCATAGTGCTGCGACTTAACCCCTTGCGCCACCAGGAAGGCCCCTCTCCTTCCTTTTTTTTTCTTTTTCTACCGTAGTAAACCATTCATGATTCTTCATCTACAAATATCTTGGTGCACAGATGCAGGAGCTGCTCTGCAATGTGAAACTATTAGTCAGATTACTGGGTCATAGGACTTGTAGATATCAGCTTTATTTGACCATACCTCACTTTATCAATGTGGTCCTACCAGTTTGCATTCCTGCTTTCATTGCTCTGTATTTTTGCCAAAACTTAGTATTATCAGAACACTTAATTCTCCTCTGTGCCCCATCTGGTGGACATGTATTGTTATTTCATTATTGCTCACATTGATTATTAAGCAGATTGTGCCTGGTATCTGTAAAGATTAGGTTATGCTGTGATAACAGTAATCCCCAAATCTCATTGTCTTCATGCAATAAAGGTTTATTTCTCATTTATACAAAGTTTTTCCTATGGATTAAGGCAACTCTTAGGGAACTGTTCTTAGTAACTTTGAGATCTAAATGCAGAGAATCTCCATCATTCCATGGCTGTGAAATCTGGAACAAAGGGCTTTCTCATATCATAAGGTTCATCCTTTTACAGTATATAATTCATTGTTTTTTAGTATATTAACAGATTTGTGTAACTATCACTGCTAACTTCAGGACAGATTTTATCACTTCTAGGAGAAACCCCATCGTCATCAGTCATCACTCCCCATTCCCCTTCTCATTTCTGGAAACCACTTATCTACTTTCTTTGTTTACAGATTTGCCTGTTCTGGACATTTCATATATATGAAATCATGGGGCATTTACTGATGAGGTTCTTTGACTTAACATAGTGTTTTCAAGTTTCATTTCATGCTTTACCATGGATCAGCACTTGATTCCTTTCTGTGGCCAAGTAATATTCCATTGTATGGATATACTACTTTATTTTTATATTTTCATCAGTTGATGGACCTTTGGGTAGTTTCTACTTTTTTGGCTACTATGAATAATGCTGCTACTAATATTTGTGTACAATTTTTTGTTTGAATGTGTGTTTTTAATCTCTTGTGGATCTATACCTAGGTATGGGAATTGCTTAGTCTCAATGGTAGCACTATGATTAACACTTTGCAGATTTTCTTCTTTGAAACATTATCCATTAATTTTCAGACTTCTTTTTAGAAATATTATCTGTTCATGACTTTGAATTTCTTCTAAGTTCTTCTTTATCTGTGTGAAATGTCTTGATAGGCTTTTTCCATTATCATCAATTTTTTAAAAAAATACTTTGATTTTCATTATTATCATTTTGTTCCATAGTTTAGTTCAAAATTATTTTTTTAAATATTCTAACATAAGCATTGCGTAATTATATTTTAATATTTGCTGTCTATTTCTGCCTTTAAAAACAGGATCAGAATGTTACCTGTATGATCTTAGTACTTTGGATTTGTTTTTAACTTCTTTTATGTGTTTGCTATGGCAGTATTTGTAAATGCCCCATTGGTACTTGAAAATAATGTGTAATCTGTAGTTCTCGGGAGCAGTAGTCAGTGTATGCCATATGTTGTTCCAATGTCACTTGTTAGTGCTGTTCCAATCTTACATATTCTCGTCTTTTTTGTGTGTGCTTTTCTGTTCATTCTTTAGGGAGAGTATGTTAAAATTTTCTACCATCTATGTGACTTTCAGTCATTTTCCATGTAATACTCTGAAAGTTCACTTTTTGTATTTTAAAGATACATTATAATGTGTATGCTATTTTGAGATTTAATATATACATGCCCACATCTTAAGTTATATGTATTCCTGCCAAATTGAAGCGTTCATAAACTTAGAGTGACTCTTGAGTTATATTTCTGCTTCTGTAGGGTTTTATTGGGAGATACTATCTTAAAATACATATTTGTATGTTTGACAACCTTTTCAACAGTTTTGACTTATGATTATCCTTCTACTGCCTGTTTGTTTCAGTATAAAAACTGAAATTTTCCATTCTTGTAACCCTTGAATCTACATTGCCAAGCTTAAACATGGGGTTAACATCATTATACTATTTTCAAGTGAATTTTATGTTTATAAGAAACACCAATACAGAAATACTGGCTATGTAGTTTAATTTCCATGAATTTGGAAATTTAAAATCAGTTTAGAATTGTAAACACTTGTATATTTTAAAAGACTGTGTGAAACTCTTATGGATATTCTCATTGAATGAAAGCTCGTAAGTCACTTATTTTTCCATAAAAGATTCTCCCCAGTTATACAGTTTTATAATACTAAATAAAGTCTCCTTAAAATGAGCACAGTTCACTTTCAGTTAGTGTGGAAGAGTATTTGCCTGGCCTTTGAAATCTTTAGGTGATCCATTCAGCCAGAATAAAAGCTGTGGCTCTGTGGGTGTACAGGAGACTGGCTGTGGCTGAGGGAGAGAATAAAGGAGTCATTGTCTGGTGAACTGTAGTTGGGCTTAAAGGAAAGACATGCCTTTGAGAACTATTAAAAAATAGTTTTGTGGCACCAACTAGTGCAGTGAGAATCCAGAAACAGTAGAAACTTACAAATGTGCATATATGTGTATATTAGTTGAATGAGAGAGACAGGGAGAGGGAGAAAGGGGAAGGGAGGAAGAGAAGCTATATTCCTGGGCCAGTGATTTCTATAACATTTATGGGAATGTATAAGAGTTTTATCTGTTTGTACTAGATAAAAATTAAAGATTTGAGCCAAATAGATTCTCAGGAGCTTCTATAATGTCATTATAATAGGCTTAAAAAATGTGAGCTCATGTTTAAGAACAGCTGTTAGCAAGTATCTGTTTTGCAAAGGCAAAGAACAACTTTGTTTTTCTTAGAATTGTATTTTCTCATTTTCCTTTAACTAGCAGCTGTTATTTGGATGTCTAAGCCTTTGAAAATTAAGAAACTATAAACATGAGATAATCTAACAATTAGACTTCTGTATGCACAAACAATAGTTCTGGTTAGTGTTTAGGAGATGAAAGAAAATAAATTATATTCACATGAAATAAACACTTATACACACATAGCTGGTGTGTGTGTGTGTGTGTGTAAGCATACTGTCATAGCCATAATAACTACCCAATAATTGCAGTTGCTATTGTATTACTGTTATCTGAGAGAAATGTTATTTCTCAGAATTACGGCATGCTGGTAACATTAGACCTACCCAGACAGGTGGTAGTCCCCTAGTAATCTGGGTGTCTTACTACAACATTGCTACTTACAGGTTAGATTTGGGAAAGAAAAGCTTTTGCACAGAGCAAACAGGATATGAAAAAGCTCTTTCTATAAAAAGCATTCATCTGCGCAAGTGGCTTAGAGCTTGGGCTTTTGATTCTAAACTTACCAATCAGTTCTCACACAGGGGTTTCTTTTTTTTTTTTTTTTAAGATTTATTTATTCATGCATACAAGAGCTGGGGTATAGGCCAGAGATGCAGGGTGGTGAGAATATTTACCAGAGACAGAGTGGAGAGCAAAACAGGCAGATTGACTAACATACACTGCTGAGGGAAGCAGTAGGCGAGGCAGGAGAGGTCTGCTGTGCCATGTGGGAAGCTCCCTGGCCAGGGATTGAACTAGTGCTGCAGTGGCTGCCGTAAACCTCATAGGCTGAGACTTAACCCGTTGTGCCATCAGTGAGGCCCCAGGAGTTTCTGTTGTATTTACTAATATCCTTTGGCTGATCTTTCTTTTTAATCACCATAGATTCTGTGGGGATCTGCTTCATAATATTTGTAATATGCTTCATATTTCTCCCCATTCTTCAAGGAGCAGCTAAATCTTCATTCCTCTGTGGAATCTGTTGTTTTCTCTAAACTAGAAAAAAGTGCTTAGATTTCTCCTAATTACCATTCTTTCTAGGTAGTTGTAGTTCTTTAAGTAAAGATATCATGGGTTATTAAGATTACCACCATTTCTGTACTGCTAAGAAAGCAAAAGCTCTGCCTATTTAACTACTTTACAATGGTTTTTCATCATTTAGAATTTTTGATTTAAACTTTCTGAAAGAGTTGTATTATTTCATTAAAGAATTTGTTGAAATCATGTTCAAGGAAAATGTAAATCAAAGAAATTGGTTTCAGTACTTTTCATGTTTAGTATCTGATTTTTAATATAAATATTTAAATTTCTTTTTTTTTTCATTTTATTAAACATATAAAGTCAGTCCAGTGCATTCGTCTGGCCATACACTGTTTCATTGCATCTCCAGTAAGTGAGGGAGGGATAGGATTATGCCAGCTGTGAAAACATTCCCTTTCCCATGTTTTACTAACATGACAGAATTGGCAGGACAGATCCTCATATGTCATGGGAATTGTGTTAATGTATCAATACATCTTGACTAAGGGAAGTATAAGGGTAAGGGGTTCCTCACCGCCAGTTCCTGTTCCAAACCCAAATTCCCTTTCAACTAAGTACAAAGAGGTAGATATGGAAGATACCAAGCCCCCACTCATCCCAACTCTCACCTTTGGGGTTATTTATAGTTTTGTTAAGGGCAGATAAACTGTGATCGAAACCAACTGAGGATTTTTAAATGCAAGAACAGTTATGACAATATATTGATGGAAAACTAAGAAATCATCTGAATATAACTCCAGGAAAAAGTGTTAGCAGGGGAAATAAAGTCACAACTGAACTTCTGAACTATCCATAAGAAAGGGTTGGAGAGTGATGCTCTAGGCACGCGCTCCTACAACTTCAACTCATCCTGTCTGGATCTGCTGGGCCAGGTGACCTAGGGTTTTCTGGCAAGCACACTATAGTCTTCCTGGCCTCATCAACAGCAAGAGCCCTTCAGCTTCATCACAGAATACTCTCCAGTGTGTCATTGTTGTCCTTAAAGCTTTTCAATTCAGTAATATTTGCTTTTCTGAATGAAGGGAAGGTATGTCACCTAAATGGTTGTTGGGGAGACTTCAGGACACTGGTTTGTTTTTTTTTTTCTGCTGATTGATGATGACTCTGAGAGCTCCCACTTTTGCTTTGACTGCTGTGGCCAACTCAGTTGGGGCCTCCTGATAGTAAGGTTCACCCTCTGGCCAGTGACCCCTGTACCATAGTGGCAGTCTGATAGCCATCCAGCAGGGCATCAGTGAGGGCCTTCTGGCAAACCATTGAAAGGAGTGTTTGGAAGACCTAGCATGTAGGAATGGAAATTTTTGCCCATAAAGGAATGGGGATGCCAGTCTTTTGTATGAAATGGGATCTCAGAAACAGAATGACATCCAGAGCTTTCGTCCTGTATAGACATATAGAGCAATTCTGATTTCCCTGGGTTTTCGGCTGTGGCAGTCTTGCTTCATCCTTTGCAAGAAGCTGAAGTTCAGGTTTGATATCTTTTTTATTTATATGTATTTTACATCATTGTTCATTTTTCTACAGTGTTTGCTTTCTTTTCCCAGGTGTAGTCGCCCTGGAATTTCCACTGCCAGTTCACCCGTGCCCCCTTACCATAGTCCCTCGTGCTCTTCCCTCCCTCGTTCTGATCCCTCTCCTTCCCCCTCCCGTGCAGAATGTCTCTGATTATTCATATTTGATATCTTAAACACTGCAGAGTCCGGTATCAGTCTGCTCTTTCAAGCCCTGGGGGGTATTGTGTCCTATAGAGACATGAGGTTCCCTTGGAGATTTCATTGTAAAGTCAATGATCTCCCTCTTCACAAAAATAAATAGCAGTACAGACACCTCCTGTAGGCTGTCACCGTACAGTGTTCACTGTAACAGCCAGCTACTGCCGGACCCCAGGGCCTCCCCATCTCATGCAGACTCTCCAGTTTGCCCCTCTGCCCTGTCCCATTAGCCCAGGTTTCCCCAAGGCGAGGGTGCCTGGTTTCTCTGAGTTTACCTGGCCACTTTCTTATGGGAAAAGACCAAAAGTTGACCTGGCCTGAAAACAAGGCAGACATCAGAGTGGGGGTAGGAAAGAAGAAGTATACATGACTCAGGACAATTATGGCACCCTGGAGCCTCTAATGCCCAGTATCTGATTTTTTAATGTCACTTTCAATTCATTGCTGCTCGTGTCAATGCTTTCCCAAACAATACCATATTCTGGATTGTCAAGAATATTTGACATAACACCTCATAAAAGAATAGTCCATTTTGCAAATTTTATTGACTTTTTTATTGATCTTATCCTAAGAAGTAAACATATCTTTCAGATAACTCAGGCCTTCTATTTTTCCACAAATGGTCTTTAAATAGTTTGTTAGCTGAAATATTGAAGGATTAAAATTGTCCAGTCTGTCATTAGGAAAGGGCCACAGTTTGTACACATGCAATCAATGACAAGTAGATCACAGCTGCTACCAGGCCACTGGTAATTGTAAGATGACATTGATTTTAATAAAGGTCCTGATGTCAGAGGTATTAAAATACTATGGATGTTCAAGTAGAAGAAATACAACACTATTCTCTTCCCTTGTGTTTTTTTGGAGTTCAACTAGTATTTCACTTCTGTGAATATTTTGTTGGCTCTTAGAACTTTGTTAGTAATCATTTTCTCTAAAAACCTATAGCAATTTATTTAATAAAAAAGACTAATAGTTTTGCTTGAAAATAATCTATACCCATGATTACCAATACCTACTGTAGTAAAAAACAATGCTTCTCTCCCTCATGACCTTCACTATGCTTTGGGAACAGCATCCTGAACCATTTCTGGTTTCAGATCTTTCCTTTGGCCACTTCTGTAAGGCTAAAAATATGCTGCTACTGACTTTTTTCCATTTATTAACTTTAAACGGATACCATGATAGAAGAAAATTTAGCTTCCTGATTTAATCTTTCTTGTTCCATTCACTATGGACAGTTTTCGACTACTTCATAAGGTTGGGATATTCTATCCTTTGCCTTCCCACTGAGGCCTAAAAGCTTGCCACAAGTCTTAAGGTACGTTCTGATGAGGAACCATAGGAAAGGAGTAGGCAGGGCCAGGCAAGTCTGGAAGGAAAAGAACAAAATCAGAATACAAGTCAAGATACAGGGCAAGCTGACTTCATGGAGGGAGGGGGCAGGAGGAGGGAGGGGCTGGAGCTCGGGACTCTGTGAGGGGGCGAGTTGGGGGGGACAAAAGAGAATTAGCTGTACTTTTTGGGGGGGAGAATCAGAAGCGCCAGCCTGGCTCCCAAGCCAGTGCAATTAGGCAGACACCCCAAATGTCCAGGGGAAACTGAGCCAGAGACTTTCCATTCCAGGGTTTCCATTGCAGCCTCCCCAAAGGTCTCTCACCCACATCTGTGGCTCTTTCAAGCATCTCCTTCCATGTGCCCCAAGTCCCTAGTATAAGGCCAAGAAGAAAACGCAGCTGCTTTTTCCCTTGTTTTCTCTGCTCCATGTGCCTCCTCCAGGTTTTCTTCTTCCCCATCTCTCTCTGCTTCTTCCTCCTTTTCTACATTTACCTCCCTGCCCAGCTCCCCTTTCTTTGGATATTATACTGTTAAAATTTCTTAAAATAAATGATACAATTTCCTAAAGTAAATGATGATTTCTTCTTAATGCTTACATTGTAAGCATCTTGTGTAGTACATTTAACAAAATATTCAGTTGATAATTAAATGGACTGACTTAGGTACAGATTTTAGGCTACTTTGTAGGTAAGATGACTGTTGACTCTATTGACTTAGTGGTACCTAGCTCTCTGAATTATAACTCATCCCTCTGCATTTTCAGCATTTTAAGAAAGTCACATAACTACAGTAGTATCAGGAATTAAAGTCCATGACATTATGTTTTCAAAGTGATAAATGCTTATGCATTTATAGGAGATATCTTAATTTTAAAGATAATTTCGGTTTTAACAGTTACTTAATGGAAATAAAATGATCAATTTCTATCCTAAGAGAAGAAATAAAAAGTAGGCATACTTAAAAGATGACAAGGTTACCAGAGATAGACTTGAAAAAGTAATGTTTTTCATTTACAATTAGATAAAATGTTTAAATGTTATTTAAGTGAAATACAGATGGATGCTTCTCTATCAGAAAGTAAAAGCAAAAACTAGTGGCAGATGGAGCTCATTGAGTTTGTTCATCAAAGCAACAGAATTGTCAGAATTGCTTTTCTTACTCATAGGCTTTTCTGTAAATGGAGACTTTTTAAGATCATTGGAACTAGTTGTAAATAATTTCCTGTCTGCCCAACCACTCATTCAAACACTAATTGATACCATTCTGTGTATATTTAAGTAGAATTTGATACATAAAAATTACACAAAGAATTCTCTATGATAGAAGCTAAGTAGCCTGATAGGATAATTCACCAGGATATGGATTCTGTTTAAAGTTTATAGTAATAATTGAAGCGTTAGTATGTGTTTAATATACTGATTATGTTTGGTATATTATGCAAATTGGATTATTGTCTGCACATCCATATGTCGTAGTTATATAATTTAGATCAGACTATGGATGAATCTTTATATGCTTTATAAAATAAAGATTTCCTCAACTATTTCAACAAAGATATATTCTTCCTGTTAGCTATCAACATAGAATGATTACATTCAAGGGGATCATTAGGCAGTCTAATCTCAAACTCCCCATGCTTAGTGTCTATCAATGATTAATTCATGGGGGTAAAGTTATAGAAGGTTGTCTAAGGAATGTATACTCCATTTATTTATATCACAAATCCCTAACCTGAGAGGTTGTATAACTTTTAGAGTTTGTTAACCCTTTGAAATTATAGCCCTACTGTTGGGTATATGTGCCTTCTCTTGGTAGTTAGTATATTGTTCTCAACAAGTTGCATGATCCAAAAACGGTTAAGGGTCACAATTCTAAAATTCCGGTATTAAGATTGTCAGCGTTGTATCTAGATGATATTAGAATCCTTCTTGGTGTGATGCCATCAGTCTATTTTGAAGGATATTTTAAAAGCTGTATCTCACCATTCATTGATTCATTGAGTCATTCATTTTAGTAATATGTGTGGAGCACTTAGTAGTGAGTGGCAGCCTTCTAAATGTGAAGGATCCAGTCATGAAAGGGAAATATAAAAAAAAAATCCCTCTCTACTGGAGGTTACATCCAGTGATAACAAACAAGAAAAAATGTTACATCCAGTGATAACAAACAAGAAAAAATAGCAAATCATATTCACATTAAATAGTGTTAAATAATGTGAAAAAATTAAGCAGTGATATGACATGTTGGGGTGGGGGAACATTGTTGTAATTTTCAAAGTTTAGTTAGGGAAGGCACGTATGAAAGGTGACTTGATCAAAAGGGAGAGCAGTGGCTGATGAGACCAGAGAGAAAGCGAGATCAGGACCTTGTAGTTTTGTATAGAAGTTTTACCCTGAGTAACAAGAAAGTACTGCAGTGTTTGAGAAAGTGTCATGGTCTGCCCTGTGTGTTAATGTGACCGCTCTGGTTGAGGCATCAAGAAGAGGTTGAATTAGGACGCGAGGGTGCTCTGGTTGTGACAGCTGTCACCCCACTGATTGCCAGGGTTGATTGGGCTGATGTGGCTGGCAAGGCATGCGTCCCTTTCCTCCCGTACTGATCCATGTGCATCCCTCCCAAAGCTGCACTCTGTTGGAGAGGATGGCCTTATCCAAGTAGAGACAATTGTCCCTCAGTCAATTGTATACGAGGAAGCTATTTTCTTCTGCTTGAATCCCCAGAGAAGCTCTCAAGGGTAGACCAAACTGTGGTGCAAGGGCAGAAGCAGGGATTCTGGCAGTTAGGGAGGAGACAATGGTGACTTTGGACAGGGTGTTGGCAGAGAAGGGGTGAGCTATTAGTGAATTTCGAAATTCTTGTGAGACTCTGGTATGATCAGGATGCTCATAAGGATATTACCTGTTATTTTATATAGGCAAAAGTTCTACCTGTTCTTTCAATGCCCTAGATAATTGGTTTCATTTTAAGTACTCCGTAAATGTATAATTGAACAATTTGGCTATAAGAAAGCTTAAAGCAAATTGATGGCTTATCCTTAGGAAATGAATTCAAATCAGTGGTGTTTTATATATTACATGTTTTTAGTTATGTAACCATTGGTTTTCCCTTTGCTTTGTTTTTTTTACTTTTAAATTTTTTCCTCATTTTTGGGCATTATTTATGTTTTTGTAAACCTTTTTATATTCCTTTCTGGTATAATTTAGAGTGTATATATTTTTCTCCTTGAGTCTGTATAAGGTATTTACTGCCTTTCACAGTCTCTTCAAGGTTGCACCCATGCTTTTCACTTATGTGATTGTTTCTTAAATAAGTACAAACCCTGACTGCAAGAATTCTGTCAGAATAGTTTGTAAAACAACTGATCCGGTCACTTAATTCAGCATATCAATTGCATTAAAAGTCAGTCAAATCAATTTTTGGATGGAATTACCAGTCATTAGTCAGTTCAATCAAAATAGTCCCCGGATTTCTTGGGTCTCTGGCACATCCTAATTATGAAAGTTGCTCTTGAGTTTATTTTATGAGAAATTTTTTTTTATTGGAAGCAGGCAGCATAAAAATGGGAGGAATTTGCACACCTTTAATGTGATTTGATAATGAGGATTCTAAACTCTGAATCACTTTTTATAAATCCTAAAGAAATGATATTAGTATACAAAGAACCAAAATTCTGAATAAAACCTGATAGCCTGAAAAGCAAATTTACCAGACTACAAAATGTTTATACTCATCTGTTTTCTTCCTAAGGGTCAGGCAGGTTGAGAATAAACACATTTTTCTGTTTTCTCATCATGTGGTACCAGTTCTTAGATATGACATTTCTCACCTAATGTTTTATAATGTTCTTTGTGGTAAAGCTGTGATTTCTATTTTAAAACAAAAGTTTCTCAGAATCATAAACAGCTCTGAAGGGGATTGTAGAGATGATCTGTCAGTCTGATTTGTAGATGAGGAATCTGAAGCCTAGAGTGTTGAAGTCCCTATCAGTCCTACAAGTGGTTCCTGAAACAAACTAGATTCGCACCAAAGACCCCTGACACCTATTTTGAGAGTTTTTACCTTAGGTTGCCTTGGGTAACTTTCATGTAGTAAACAGAATCCCCAATTTCAGGTAATAAAAAATTACTGTAACATCAAAAACCTTTACTGTTTCATTACAAATCTAAGTCCAATATATTAAAATTATACTACCATTCTACTTCATGGCATAATAGTATAAATTAGCTTAAAAATGATATATTTTAAGTTCAGTGTCATTCATGGGAAGTCTTATCTCTGAAGTCATTCCCATCATATCATTTGTGTATATTAAACTGTCAGCCTTCTCTTGAATCCCTCTATATCTCTCCAATGTGAATGTTGCCTCACTTGCAATGAACAGTGGGTTTCCAAAAGCATATTGGAAAATTTTCACCTTGTTATTGGAAGTAAATGTACAGTTATTACCTGTACGTTGACTGTTTGGCTTTTAGTATCATAGTAAAGACAGATGCTTAAGAAAATAAGAGAAATTTAAAAGCTGAGCATGAAAAGCAATGAAGATGTTGATATTAATAATGTTAGATGGTGTGTTTGTGAAGATTAAATTCAGTTTATCTTGTGATATCTCTCCTGGTTTGTCTTGACATAAAGGAATATTGAACATTTTTTGATTATCATAGATACACTATGTATACATAATATATTCATACATCATACATACATTATACACACACACACACACACACACGGCCAAATACATAGGCTATTTTTATCACATAAGATAGCATATGCACAGGAATTAATCTAAAGCTTGAAGTTATAATTTAATGTGAGGCATGTCTGATATTGACCTGGACTATTATAGAGAATTAAATTTTATAGACATGTTTATAATCCTTTTTCTTTTGTACTTTTCCTTGCATAGTTGTCCATTTTGTATGTGTATGTGTGTGTATATTTGTTTGCAATTTACTGTTTTTCAGGTATATTTCTCTGAAGTAAGATGATTTGCCAAAAATTCTGTGTGGCTTTGTTACACTGGGGTAAGTTATTTGCTTTGTAAATGACTTTATATAAGGTAGACATACCACACAGTTCAGGTCTATAGTTGCAAAAATATAGGTCTATATATGTTGTTCTGCATCTTTTTCTACTCAATAGCTTTTCAATTTATCATGACAACCTTTCTTGTCAGTACTTACTAATCTACTTAAGTGTTTAATGATCATACAATAATAAACTATGAATGTACCTTAAGTTATTCATTTGTCCAATCCCCCATTGATAGACATTTGTTTTTATGTTCCAAATAATGCTTCATTGAAATCAATATACAAATATCTTTGTGAGTTTGGGGAATATTTCTGTTGATTAAATCCTAAAGTGGAATTTCTATATTGAATTATATGCGTATTTTAAATTTTGATGGATAACTGAAATCTTCTCCACAGAGCTATGTACCATTCGTAGTCCCAAAACATGAGTAGATGTGTCCTGATTCCTTTATATTCTGCCAGAGATGCATATTATCTTTATTTTACTGTTTTTGCCCTGTTAAATAAGCAAAATAATGGCATATTATTTAATTTTCATTTATTTGGCAGACTGAGCACCGTTTATTGCCACTTGTATTTCTTATGTGATTTTCTAATTCATATACTTTGACCATTTTGTTACTTGATTTTATTGATCCTACGTGATTTTTAGAAATTTATAAAATACAGTAAATATTTAGCCCTTTTAGAGTCCTCTAGAGAAACAGAACAGTTAGAATTTATATGTACATATATGTAGAAAGAGATTTAGTATAAGGAATTGACTTAGGTGATTATGGAGGCTGAGAGTTCCAGAGATCTGTAGTTGGCAGTCTGAAGACCCAGGAGTGCCGATGGTCTACTTTGTAGGCTGAAAGCTGGCAGACTTGAAACCCAGCAAGACCCATGTTTCAATTTGGGTTTGAAGGAGGAAAAGGCTGTTAATGATCAGAAGGTGGTTTTTCCTTACTCAGGCTTTTTCCTCTATTCAAGATTTTCAAGGATTAGTTGAGACTCACCCATATTAGGGAGGACAATCTGCTTTATTAGGTCCGCTGATTCAAATGTTAAATTCGTCTAGAAACATCCTCACAGACACACCCAGAATGATGTTTGAACAAAAATCTCAGCACACCACGGCGCAGTCAAGTTGGCAAGTAACATTGATCATCACAAGCCCTAACAATTTGTTATGTTTGTAAATTTTTCCTCCCTGTTCATCATTCGCTTTTTAATGTTTTCTTTTATAGTACAGAAAATGTAGATATACACTCTTATAGGTACATAGAAACAAGAGGTGCCACTAAATATTTAACTTTCATTTAACAATGTAGCAATATTAAATTATAAATATGTATATTGTGATACTCAAACCTTTAATTCTAGGGATCAAGGAGCAGTTTACTTGGTGACAATATTTAAAATACATGACTATGACACAGACTGATGGGATTATTCTCAAGTGGAAGATGTGTCTTTTTTTGTCATTCAGTATTCTAATTTTGGTAAACAATGACACATGTAATGTTGTGAAGGGCTGTTATCAAGGAGTGGTGTATACCTTGCAAGTTTTTACCTTGAATACCACCATCAGAAGAACAGTTTCAGAAATTAAATGTATACTAGTCCTTCCTTTTGCATGTTATAAGATAATATGTCGTTTGGGTATTTTTACATGTATTTCTTTTGTAATTTAAAATGATACTTTCGTGAATTGATTTCTCAAAGTTTTTATTTTTTATGTTTTTATATGTATCCTAATCCTTGAAAAATGTCATTTCATACAAATCCTTGCAAAATTCTCAGGATTGTCCTGCTGCATTAGTTTGTATATGAAGCAACACGGCTGTTGGATCAATTAATTTGGGTAACTTGTAAAAGAAAGAATTATGGATAATTATTTTATTTCCAAATAGAATTTTTAAAAAACAAGCATCACTTTGGAGGATTTTTTTGGTTCAGGATTAAATACTTGTTTAATTTGCATGTGTCTAAAAAGTGGTAATTGTGTTTGATCAGTGGTGGAAATTTCCTATAAGAAGTCTGTCACTGGGCATCAATTTTTGTCAGAGTGCATTAGGGACCTGTTTTAGATGATGTCATAAAGCTTGGATCACAGGTAGAGGAAGAGTATCCAGCTATCTTTAAAGACAAACCCTTTCTCTTAAAGCACTCAGTAACTTTCGAAGTAAATTTCGGTGTTATATTCCTTCAGATGTATTAAAACAGCAGTTTAATTTTAAATGAAAAGACGCTTTGTTATTTTACTATATATTAATTAAGATGCTGATTGTGTTTTCTAAATGGAAAATGAGACACAAAATAACTTTTCTTTTATTCTTAAGAACTTTGTTATCATCTATCTTTTGGAAGGTCCAGTTTCTTAAGATGTCCACGAGGATACCAACAGTACTTAGCAGTAAAGAACATTTTGCCAAGTTGTTCTGTCATGGATCCTAGCTCAGAGAGTTCACCTTTTTCTTCTAATCTGGTTTTTAGCACTTGATCGTGTGTTTCTTCATTTTTATGTACAGGAACTGGTCGACCCACAGGGTTTTGTGTGTTCAAATGGAATGTCCACAGATGGGTGGTGGCATACTGTGGTCCTGCTGTCAGATGGCAAAGCAAGCTCTACTTTGCCACGATAGTCATCAGGAAAAGAAGATTATGTAGATTTATGACAAACACAGTATAAAGCTCCATTTTGAATTGAAAATAAATGTTTCAAGATAGTTCTGATTGATATGACCCATTTTACTGCTCTAGTGCCATGGTGAATCAAGAACCTGTTTTCATCCTTGCTTGCCATTTTGTCTTAATTTGGGTCCTGTCTAATTTTTAAAAAAAAGGTATTTCATGTTCACTTTATTTCCCATGTATGATGGAGGTTCGGTATAATTATTTTTTTTTTTTTAGGAAAAGAAATTGAAATTGGTATGATTTTCTTTCCTTATAATAGAAATAAAAGATAATATATTAATAAGGAAAATGAAACATAAATTTCCATAAAGGAGTGCTAGAAGATGAAGTTATATTTATAAAATAAACACACCCTTCCAAGTATAACATGTTGCACAGTGGAAGTACAGAACTCTGTATTAGAAAGCTATTCAGCTCTTAGAAAGTGAATTAATTACTATTAAGTTCCATAAAGTTTGGTTTTAGAAACCTGTTATATTTATCTTCATCAAAATGATTGTTTTGTATGTGTCTTTTTAATGTCCTAACAGAGTTTGTTTATGTGATAACTGCATTTAACATGGCCTATCCAATTACTCCCGGGACATTTAAGTTGTCTTGCATGCCACCAAATATAACCTATGACGACTTCTTGCCTGCTGGAATCTCGAAGAACATTTCGAATCTGAATGGAAGTTATGAGACAGTTGTTGAAGCTAAATTTAATTCAAGTACTCCCTACTTTTCTAATGTAACGTCCCAAACAACTTTTCGTTGTTGTTTTTGGAATGAGGAAGATCAAAACTGCTCTGTACATGCAGACATTGAAGGGAAGACATTTGTTTCAGCGGCAAATTCTTTAGTTTTTCAAAAAACAGGTAAGTATTTTAATGTTCCAAGCATAACTGTTACTTAGTTTTGAACAAAATGTTTTCTTTTTAAATATTGAAATAGATATATTATGGATAATGATTTTGAATATGTTGTCATTTCATATTAGTCACACAATTAAGATTTATCATGTGACCAAACTTTTAAGCCCCAAATTATTTAATATCTCATGAAAATACATTAAAATAAAACTGTAATAAGGAATCTCCTTTTTTTTAAAATATGTGTCTTTTAGACTTCTAAATAGGATTTAAAATAGAAGAGCTCCTTATTTTTTTTTTTTAACATCAAATATCTAGTAAGGGTGTTGAAATAGATAAATTTTAAAGCATTTATGGGTAACGTATTTTCCTCAAGCATGGAATCTCTTGTAACCACTGTGTATTTTAAGTCAAGGTTTTTTTTGGTTGTTGTTTAATAGATACTGAAAATAGCTAGTATAGTAAATAAGTCTGCATCTGGAAATCTAATAAACAAAATTGTTACCAAGCTTTTTTGAAAAGTAAATAGAGTCAGTTGATTAGGCCATGTGAAGAGAACTGTATTGTGAAAATAAATCATATGTCAGTATAACATTCCTATAGGTTAATCAGAATTTCTAAATCTCAGCATTTTTGACAGTTTTGGCCAGCTCTTTCCAGGCTGGGGTTGGGCTGTTCTTTACACCATTCCAGACTTCTGCCAACTGGATGCCAGTAGTGACACAGATTGTCACTTCTGACAATCAAAGAGTATCTCCAACTTTGCCAGATGTCTCCTGTAAGGCAATCAGCACCACTGATTGAATAGAAGCAGCACTCTAGTATATTGAAATCATTTTAGGAACAGGGCTAAAGCTTAAATATGCAATAATACCAGTTTCAAAACAAGTTAGTAGTAATAACCCCCAGTGTCTCCTGCTGCCTATAAACCATTTAATTTAGTTTTAAATGAAGCACTTTTCATTTTTAAGGGAAGCTAACTTAGCCATTCCAGTGATTACACGTACACATAAGAATGAACTCAAGAAGTCCGGTTCCTTGTGATTAGCCTTGAAATTATATTAAAAAAAAGTTTTGTGCTTTAGTTATCAAGAGGAATGATTATGATAGTATGTAGGTTTTAGTTTTGCATATAAATTAAGGCTAATAACCTTACAAATGAGTTAAAATTTTTGTAACTAAAATTAATGTGTTAAGTGCTGGTCACATAATTCAATTTATTACTCTGTCAGGTAGGCTATTTTTTCATAGGACTCATTAACAAATCCATCAGGTTTGGGGAGATCTGTTAGTATTATCTTGTTAGTTTACTGTTAAAAGTTAGTCATTATTTTCTGTTGTACTTAACTGCTTTTTAAGTTATATAGATGACCAGTCGTTTATTATTATCAGGTGGGTTTTTCGGTGTGCTGTGAAATATACTTGGATTAATTGTAGTTGGTATGACAATAACAAGGATTTAAGATATGTGTCACAGTTCAAAATGTGAATCACTGTGCCTTTATTGCTAAAGCCGACATAAATACCACTCCAGATAAATAACACTCCAGATTTGCTAATACTTTGATATTTAATGTTCTCTTTTCTCTTGGAAAGTGAGAATAAACTGAAATAGGTGAGTTTTGAGGTCTTTTGCCCTGCTTAAGTGGTTTAGGATTAAAAAGAAAATTGAGAAGCAATAATTGAAATTAATTCCTTAACTTACAAAAAATGATACTAAGGGCCAAAGGGACTAAGAGACTTGGGCAAACACATAGGCACTAGTTAGAGCCTGCTCTTTCTCTCAGAATGGGCAATGGAAGTTGTATTAGAACACTGGTAAATTTAATTTAGCTCTTCTTTCACTGAGTTGTTCAGAATGTTTTTCAGATTTAATCTAGTCTATTTTTAATTCAGGTGCAAACTGGAACATACAGTGCTGGATGAAAGAGGATTTGAAATTATTCATCTGCTCTATGGAGTCATCATTTAAGAATCCTTTCAAGAATTATGACCCTGAGGTCCATCTTTTATATGTTCTGTAAGTATTAAAGTAAATAAATGCATTTGGATATTTCCGTGACATGAGATTTTTTTAATGCAAGAGCTTCTGTATACAGAAGTGGGTTATGAAACCTCTCCTATCCTTACATTTCTGTTAATATCTATGCATTTCCTGGAGGGTGTGTGTGTGTGTGTGTGTGTGTGTGTGTGTGTGTTTTATACAATGTTCTCTATTAGATCTCTTTTTTTTTTAATGGATGGGCATATATTCTGAAGGAAGTGTGAACTCTGAGGAGGCATATACGACGGGGTTAATTCTGAGAATGTAGCAGGGATGAAACCCTGCTTACTGGAACCAACTGCAGCTACCCAGCAGAATCTACTGGCTGATGCTTCTGAAAACAGGGAGTAAAACAAAATGGAACTAGTTCCTTCATCCTTCATCAGCCTTCTAGTCTCCCTCTAGTGGTCCCTATTTTGCCACTTAGCATTCACAATATGTACCTTTCTACACTTGAACTGTAACTTCCCTGTAACTTCATGCCTTCCCCTATTAAGATGCAAAACTTTAAACAAAGGAGATAATCTTCTCCTGCCCCTTAAATGAAGAGGTGCTGTGAATCAGTTCTTACTCTTTACATTTCTGGGCAGCGTTTATAAGATCACTCTCTGGGCAATATTAATTTCTCCTTCCATTCGGTCTCAGTCCCACCTGAACAAATATTCTGTGTGCTAAATACTGTATCATGAAGTTAATACCACCAAGAATCCTTACGTAAAATAGTAAATGGGAGGAGGAGATTGAGAAGAAATTAGCTACTGCATAGAAATGCACACAAGCACACTATAATGGAAATGCCTGTGACTATGCAGGTGTTTATTTTCACCAACCTCCCTTTGCAAAGCAGCAGAGGCAACTCTGCTCCCAAAGCTGCTCGCCTGTGACTATGCAGACGTCTCTTTCCACAAACCTGTCCCTTTCAAGGGCAGCTCTTTCTGCCCGCTCTGTCTGTGCAAGCGTTCTTTATTTCCCTTCCCTTCCCTTTTTTATAATAAACCTGTCCTTTTGGATATAAAAGAAAATAAAAGAAGATGGGATATATATACACCATGGAATACTGCTTGGCGATGAAAAGAAGAACTCTTGCCCTTTTCAACAACATGGATAGAACTGGAGGGGATAATGTTATGTTAAGTAAGTCAAAGGGAAAAAGACAAATTCCGGGTGGTGTCTGTTACATGTGGAATATAGAGAAACAAAACAAAGGGTCAGGCAAAATCAAGCAATAACCAAACCCTAGAAATCTGACTGTAGAATTGACACTACCAGAGGGGGGCGATGGAGAGCAAAGTGTGGCATGTGTCCCATGGACTATGGTGGAAGACAGTGGTTGCCTTGGTGTTGGGTGTGTTGTGGTCACACATATCTGAAGGGCTGTGATCCTATTCATTGGACTCATATACAGTGTTGTAAACCAGTTACCTCAATTTAAAAAATTAAGAATAATTTATTTTTTCAAATGAGCAAAAATAAAAAAAGCATGGAATATTTTGGCTATGAGGCAGCAGATATTTTTGGAGCGAATGGGGGAGCTCAAGCAAGATAGGAGGCTATGAGGCATTGGTACTTCCCCATGACTCCTATCCTAACGTCTTCTCATTTACACCAAGGTTTAGACTCCCTGGGAGATCAAGAATATTGAAAAGAAGCAACACAATAAATCAGAAATAACAGCTGTTCTTGGTTGCATGCTGTTACTTGTACACTGAGTCTGTAACCCTACTCTAAACCTATACATCTAATTATTATTATTTTTTAAGGTTTACCCATTCATTTGTAGGTTTGCAGAGATAGCTCAGGTGTTGTTTAAATTTTTCCCCTAGATTTTCTTTTTGTAAATAGCTTTATTGAGTTTAATCTACAATAAACTATCAATATTCAAAGAAAAAATTTCAGAATTTCTGATAGATATGAAAGTACTTACAAAATCATCTCCATAATAAAGAAAATGAGTATGTTATCAATCACAAAATTTCTTCCTGCCCCTTGGTAATCCCAACCCTCAGCCCTTGTAGCACTCCCCTTTTCTCTCACTCTGTGTCCCCAGACAATGACTAATCTGCTTTTTTTTTTTTTGTTCCCACCCCCATCCACCCCCCCCCCCTAATCTGCTTTTTTATCTCCGTAGGTCACTTTGCATTTTCTAGAGTTTCATGTAAACTTGGTCACACAATGTTTTTTTTTTCTTTTTACAAACTTTTGTTGGGGGGCTGACTTTCAGTAGAGCTCAGGGCGAGAGCCACTTTGCTATAGGAAACCCCAACGCAGAAGCAGGTCATTCAGGAGTGGTCCCGTGCCAAGTGCCGGGACTGCCAGGAAAGCAGGAGAGCAGGGATCCCTGCAGACGGATAGAGGATGAGTCCTCCCCCCGGCTTCCGGCGTTCACCGACCACCGCCCCGCCACTGCCCCGCCGCCGCCACCACGCTTTGTTCTGTCTTTCTCCTCTGCTCTCATATGCTCAGGCTCCAGGCCCAGGTGCGCCCACTCACGCACGCCCACACCACGCTCCAGGTGCCGCCATCGGGCGCGCGCGTGGGACGACAGGTGCCTATCGTTAATGCTGATGGCGGGAGGGCGGAAAAACCTGATCACTTCCATTTACCCTACAGAGCCCCATGAGCTTGTGGGGTGCTGCTGGCAGGTCATCTAGGAATGGCTTAGCACCACGCGCCCCACTAGTGTGGGTGTGACCCGCAAGTGGGCAGACACCTTTCCTGCTGTGCCCGTCACCAGATTAGCGGTTCTGTGCGCTGGCACACGGGTCCCAACGCCTGTCTGCTGGGAACAGCCCCCAATGTTGGGGGTGTGGGAACAGTTGGGGGGCTGCTGTGGCAAGAGGGGGATATGTGCGGACTGGAGGGGGGTATGGGGCAAGAGATATGTGGGGAACTGGAGGGTTTTTGGAGGCGGAAGGGGAGGGCCGACGGAAGTGGCGTCGGGGGGCGGGGTGGTGCCTGAATATGGGGTTACCCGCTAGCTGAGACGGTTATGGGGAAAAATTGGGGTGCAGGCCAGAGGCTGGAGGAGGGGGCATTGAAATAATTCACCAGAGACAGGGTGGAGAACAGAAAAGGCGGATTTCTTGAAATACATGACTACGAGAAGCGGTGGGCGAGACCCGTCAGACGGAGAAGTCTACGCCCCAGGAAGGGTTTTGGGCTCTCGTTTATAATTTGTTTCTGCAGTTTTTCATCACTGGGGGTGTCGGTCTCTGCCAGTTGTTATCAGTAGGGACATCAGGTTTCAGGGGGTCTTGCGCACACGAAGTGTCCCTGCCAACGCCAGGAATTCCTGATACCCCCGTTGGTCACGTGGACCTATGGCCAGGTTCCCATGCAACTCAGTCCGTTCCTTTCGATTCTCTTAACTTATTTTGTGTCTCCCCGCATTATTCTGCTAAGCAAACTTTTAATTTTATTAAACGATTCCCCAAAAGAGAGCCCACACATTGTCTTTTGTTTAGCCTGGGCGGGATTGTGATTTAGAGGCGTTTGGTCATAATCCCACAGATCGTAGCTTCACCCCATTGGCTTCTCAGCCACTGTAGAGTATTTTTATCGTGCTTTCACATGACTTGATTATTTGGGGGTTCATTAATACGTACAACTATTGGTAGTTTATTCATTTTCGTTGTTGTGTAGCGTTTCATTATTTGGGGTATACTGTAGTTTGTTTATCCATTCACTCCCTGATAAACATTTGAGTCCTTTGCAAATTTTGGCTATTAAAAACCAAGCTATCATAAGTCTCTGTACTTGTTTATGTACAAATTTCTATAAGGACATAGGCTTTCATGTCTCATGTACAAATATCCAGAAGTAGACTGTGTAAATCATATGGTAGGTATATATTTAACAACTTAATAAATTGCCAAAAGTTTTCTGAAGTTGTGTAACTTTTACACCAGCAATGTATTAAGAGTTCCAAATCTACATCTTCCTTAATACTTTCAGTACGATTATTTTTTTAAATCTTAGACATTTAATAGCTGGATAACAATTGCATGCTTACATATCTTTTATCTCCCCCCAAACTTGGTGCTAATGTTATACATTATACTTTTTCTATGTTATAAATCCTATACTATGTGGTTATTATTTTTGCTTTAAACAGTAAATAAATATTTACCCTTTTGTTAAATTTCTTTTCTTTCTTTTCTTTTCTTTTTTTTTGGTGTGTGGAACCAGACTTCTATTTGTTATCATTTTCTTGTTGTTTGAAGGACTTCCTTTAGCAGTTTTTATAGGGTAGGTGTGATGGTGATTAATAATTCTAGTTTTGTTATGTCTTCTTTATTTTCAAAGATATTTTCACTGGATGCAGGTTTTAGGATGACATTTTTTCTCAGTGTTTCACTGTTGCTTCACATTCTTCTGGTTAAATTATTTTTGACAGCTAATCTGATTTAACTTTTAGTTTTTCTCACATGATTATCTATTTTTTCCAGATGCCCTTTAACCTGGGTGTCCAGAGAGTTTACCTCAATTTGGAGTTTGTGGACTACATTTTAATTATACCTAGTATGCATTTTATTATAATTATCACATCTGTGTTAATATTTAGCTCCTCTTTTTCCATATAGGCTTGAAGAGGTAGAAGAGCCATCTCAGGTTCCCCAGAAAGGCGGTTTTCAAATTGTTCAGTGTGACTGCAGTGCCCACGAGTGCTGTCAATGCCACGTGCCTGTGCCAGGAGCCAAACTCAACTACACTCTCCTTATGTACTTGAAAATCAAATCTGATGGAGTAACTTTTCAGTCACCTTTAATGTCAGTTCAGCCCATAAATGTTGGTAAGTTGTGTACAAAACTTTTAAACCTCAGTTATATAAACAGGTTAAAAATTGCTTATAAAGTTTTTTTACTAGCTTACCTGGCTTTGACTAAAGCTGCTTTGGTGGTATTTGGGAGTATTGAAAGTTTTCAAAGCAGTTTCTGTGATGATTTGACAGTAGTAGAGAGAGCTCTGTAATTTTAACTTAAACTCTCTCTTCAAAAGTTTGGTTTCTATAAATCCTAAATCTGTAATGGATATGTATTGTTTGGTTTTCACTTTTTCCCAGCTCAGATAACTAGGCAAATAATTAGAAGCTTTTAAAATTGAATTTTATTCCTTTAATAAATATATATTAGAAGCTCATGTTTCAAGAACTGGAGTAACAGTGGTACGTGAAGCAGAGTTCCTGCATCATAAAGCAAGGACAAAAAATAGTGGACAAAGATAAACAAGTAAACAAGAAAACGATTTGCTATACAAATCTGATTCTAAGAAAAACTCAATAAGTAATGCCTCATGTTTTCAGTGCTATAAGTTCCCCAAATTTCATTTGATCGATAAGTAATTACAAATGTGAATAATATAAGTAGATGTTGACTTAAAGTAACTTATTAGTTCCTTGGTGTATGTATGTTAAATTATATATTACATATAACATATAACTTAACAGTTTTATTATTTTCCACTTAAATTTCCTGAAACAGTTATAAGCAACCCCTTAACATGTATCTTTGCATCATTATTTTTTACGTCACCGGAGCCACTTTTCCAGGTATCTGACAGAATGTTCCACAGACAACTTCATCTTTAGTTATTTCTAAATTACTGAGGAGATAACCATTTTTGAATCTGCATGTGCCATATTTTAACATTAGGATTTTAAAATAATTTGTCCTCTGGTTATATTTGTAATCTCCACAAAATAATTACTGTGAATCCAGTCAATTCAATCATGAAGTTATAGTAAAGGGGGAAAAAATCAAAACCTAGTTTTAATAGCATCATCTTTAAAAAAAAAACAAACAAAACAGTTCTATCAAGTGATAGTTTAGAAGCATTTAGAGTCAGCATTGATTTGAATTGCTTTTAAAAATGGAGTTGTTAAGAGAAAATGCCATGATGGGTTTTCTAAAAGTCTTAGAAGGAATTTTTTTTTGCCTTTGGGGCTAATTTTTGGGGAAAAATTTTCCTTTATATTTGGGCACATATAATAACTTCCAAAAATTGTTGAGTGCAAGAAAAAAGTAAGACAGATGGTGCAATGGAGAGTGTCAGTGTGAAGGCTGTTCTTGAGGTATGGAGGTCAAAGAAGACTTCTTCTAGGAGCTAGCCCTTGAGCTGAATGGAGAATAGAGAGTCATGGAGAAGTTCATACAGTTTTTCATGATGGCTGTACCAATTTATATTCCCAGCAACAATGTATAAGGTTCCCTTCTCTCCACATCCCCACCAACACCTGTTTCTTGTCATGTATAGAGATTCTCATAGGTTAAGGGGAAGTCTCGTTGTTGTTTTGGTTTGCATTTCTCTGATAGTAAGAGATGAGGGCATCTTCTGATGTCCGTTAGCCATCTGTATGTCTTTAGAGAAGTATCTGTACAGATCATCTGCGTATTTTTAATTGGATTTTTTTCATTGTTAAGTTTTATGTGTTCTTTAAAAAATCAGAAATCTAACTATAGGTATTGTTTAAAAAATTTTTGAAACTATCAACATTAAATATTTTTAATATTCTCTAATATGATTTTTAATTTTTACAGATTTCCCTTATAGGGATTAGTCATTTATTCAAATAGGTCTGTTTTGCAAGATGTTTACAGTGTTTTTACAAATAATATAAAAGTATTGTATTTTAAAAACTACACACACATATGTACACTTACATATCCACATACTTATATATGTACATGCACATACATATGTAAACACAATATATACATATGAACTCAGAAATTATTTACCAAGTTAAACGCTATCAGACTAAGAAACTCCATTCTTAATTTTGGTGACGAGACACTGGGTCTGCTGATGCTGTGTTTGTTACATGTAAAAATGCATGCTGTGGGTTATTTGAGTAGGTTTATCTACATTGTTGTATTTCAGATTTTTTGCTGAAAATTGCATCGATATTTATGCATGAATTTTTGCATACCAAATCTCAATGCATTTTTCAATTAGTGCTCTGCAAAATGTGTTTTACCCTTGGTACTCAAAAAAACTGTGTGTGTTGGGAGCAGGTTTCAAATAATTTCTGGAAATGCCAGGTTAATTAAAGTAAAGTAGGTATTTTTTAGTATGCATTTTCATTTATTAACATAACCTCATTTGTAGTTTTTTCCACTTGAAAAGGAAATGAAGATACCGGACTTCACTGACAAGGTACAAAGAGTAGACCCAGTATCTTGGTTCTGTACTTAGATTTTAATAGGGTCACCTTTAAGTGATTAAAAGAATAGGATCTGCTCAAAATTTATTTTGACTTCACCTTATAATCATCGTGAAAACTGCTTGACTTAAAAGTGTTCTCTTTTTTCTTAAGTGAAACCTGATCCACCATTCGGTTTGCATAAGGAAATTACAGACACTGGCAATTTAAAGATTTCTTGGTCCAGCTCAACATTCGCACCATTTCAACTTCAGTATCAAGTTAAATATTCCGAGAATTCTACAAGTATGAGAAAAGTGAGTATATTTTAATGAATGAAATTAAAAGTTCAGAAACAAGAAGAGATCCCCTTTCTAGTTTCATAGAAAACACCCTCTGCATGCCAAATATGCATGCTCCTTCCAGAGTCGTTAAGTTATGATGAATATTATGCCATTGACTTTCATTTAAGCTCATCCTAGAAAATATACACACGAACCTCATTTCTACATTTTCTGTAAAATGCATTAAGAATTTGTGTTTGATGTACTCAGTATCTCTTATGTATGGATACATGTTATCTATTGAGAAGCATAATTAATTCTTCTGAGAAGGAAGTGCCAGAAATGGTTCCTCTTTCAAAAAAAATTTGTTTATTTAAGTAATCTCACCTTCTCTCTACTCTCTCCCCTGCCTTCCTCTCATTTACACACACACACACACACACACACACACACACCCTGAATAACTATAGGAAGTCCAGTCACAGAAATTCATCATTTTTTTACAATGTCTCTATTTTTTCAATTAGTTTATTTTCTTACATTGTTTTCCCCTCAGGTGTAGTCCCTGTAGCTCTCCTACCGCCATAGCACCGGTGATCTATCACCATGTCCTTTGTGCTCCTCCCTCCCCTCTTTTGACCATAGTTTTAGTTTTCTTCAGATTTTCTCTGGTTTATGATTCTATATATAAATCTTATTTTTTTATTGCTCAATATGTTTACATGCAATGCCTCTTATTTTGTTATTGCTTAATATGTTCACATGCATTTATACTGTAAGACATGTTAAATCCTTTTTTTTTTCACCTTTCAGTAAGTATTTATTGAGCATCTACCAGGTGTTAAGGGTTGTTCTACTTGTATCAGGTTACATTGGGATGAGTAGAACAGGATGAGAGGAGTTTGGGAGTGCTGGTGAGAGATGGTGGGGTGTAATAGTAAGTGGAGATGGGGAAGATCTCACGGAGAAGGTGGCATTTGAGCAAGGATTAGAAGGAGATGGTGATGTAACTATATGGGAGCTGGGCTCCAAATAGAGAAAACAGCAATGCATAGGCCCTAAGCTGGACAAGAAGCTCGCAGCCAGGGAAGTGGGTAGGACAAGAGTCGTAGTGGATGAATCAGAAAGTGGTGGGGAGGAAAAGGAGGAGGTCACGACGAACCTTGTGAGTCATGTAAAGACTTTGGCCCATAACCTTGTGAAACTAATTGTTCTATAACTTAGAGATAAATACCTGTCTTTTTGTATCTGGGGTAACTTTTGTAAAGACTTTGTGTTCATAAAGAGCAGGATGGGAATCCTTAGTGTCATGTATGGAAAAAACAGTTCAGCCTTCTCTGGGCTTCAGCTCTCCATCTGTAAAATGGAGATAAGATTTCAAATCTAGGTGATTTGATAGTGCTTTGTGCATTTCTAATGTTTTTACCATTTTTAGTCTATGACATTCCAAAATCTAAGAGACAAGGGGGTTCTATAGCTTTGGAGTACATCACTGGAATACTGAGTTTATCCACTAAGCAATTCTTTGTTGTTTTATGTAATTAGGACTCTTAGATATTTTCCTTCTAGTTTGTAAACTACAGTTAACTCTTGGTAAACTAGAATGAACTCTTGGTTCCTTCTAGCTTGTCATCAGGTTCAGGTATTTAATATTATTATTTATGCCCTCCTCTATTAATGTGTTCTCTGTTTGTAATAGTTCTCTGTCTACCCTTGCATTTGTTTCCTACCACTTTTGTGTTCTAGATGTCAGCAGTGGCTTCAGCTTTCCCACTGTCCTTAGCTATAGCTTTCAGATTTTGAATAGTCAATTTTATTTTCATTCAGTTAAAAGTATTTCCTGATTGTCATTGTGTTTTTTTCCCCCTTGGACTGATAGTTCATTTAAAATTTTGACTAATTTGCAAATATTTGTTATTTGGTTTTTGATTTCTGTTTAATTACATTGTAGGCAGCTAATTATGCTGTAAAAATTTAATTCTTTGAAATTTGTTGAGGTCTTTCTGTCATTAGTTTTACTTAAAGCTCCACATCAACTTGATGCTCTGATGTTTTCAAATAATATTTGACAGGCTGATGAAATCATCCCAGCTACGTCTCTGCTAATAGACAGTGTGCTTCCTGGGTCTTCCTATGAGGTTCATGTGAGGAGCAAGAGACTGGATGGCCCAGGAGTCTGGAGTGACTGGAGCGTTCCACTTATCTTTACCACATATGGTAAGTTTTAGAATAGTAGCTTCTAGTGAGAAGGAACTAAGTTTACTGAATTTGCCTTTGGCATATTATTAGCAATTTAAATGTCATGACACTAAACCAGAAGCAGGGATGCCTTATCAATTTTCTGTTTCTTTTGAACAATTTCATTTGTTAATGAAAACTCATAGAAGAGCTCCTGAGTTTATGTGTGTCTATACCAGCATCTTGTTCAGGTTTCAAAAGCTAGGTTTACTAAAAAATTCCAAAATAACAAATTTAGAACACTGCTTGTACTGATGTTTCCTTAGTTTACATTCAAAAGTCAGATATATTTGACATAAATTTCAAGTATTAACATTTTAAATATTATATGATACAAAATAAATTCTCCTTATTCTTTCATATATCAGTCAAATTTAGAATACGTACTAAAAGCACATACATATCTATTTGCCCTTCCATAAATAGTGTATTGTGTATATGAAGACAGTGAAGATTTTGTAGGAAAAAAACTTTGCCAATTTATTTGCTTTTACAGTCTCTAACAGTATTACCTTTAACAACTAGTCCTTACTTTTTCATCACAGGGTTCTCTGACAACTTTAGCCATCCCAAAGAGCAAATTCTAAAAATAAATGAATAACTAAAGACAGTGAGTAAATAGCTCTCCCAGAGAATAGAATTGTTGATTTTGAAATGAATATAAAGTGAGGTAACTAATATAACAAACTTAGCTTAGAAAGTAGACTAGGGACACCATAGCACTTCCATAGCAATTATGGGTAATTCTTTATTACAGTGTCATCTACTTTAATGATGTACTGAATCACAAATAAGAGATCATAATTCTCTACTGAATAATAGTGACTGTGATAGGTACTCCTTGTGTTTTAGGCAGTGTTCTAAGTGCTTTACATATATATTGTATCCTTCCAACAACTTTATGAGACGGGGCACTGCTGTTCTTCTTTTATAGACAAAGAAATTCAGACTTAGAGGGGTAAGTAATTTGTAAAAGTTGGTGCAATCAGAAAGTAGTAGAGATGGCAGTCTAATTTCAAAGCTCATGTTTGTAAATATTAATAAGGTGATTGAGTGCATAATATATAATAATGCAAGATTCCCGGTGGCACTGAAGGTTGATAAAGCAGTAAGCTTAATTATGTAGAGCATTTTAATGGACTGCCGCATTTCCTTCATGATTTCTGGAAAATAAGGTTTCAGTGTTCAGGTTTTTTAGGTTAGGTTTTTAGGTTTTTTGCTGAATTACCATTGCAACAGTTCCTATCTTCACCATACTCAAATGGTGTGCAACAGCAAAGTTTGTGTCTCTAAACTTGGGGACTTTCTGTTTGTGTAAAGAGATTTGAGTCCTTCTCCCTTAAATCCTGGTATTTAATAAGGTTCCTCCTCCATTGTTCCCTGCTAGGTGCAATAGTGGCATCCAGAGAAAAAATTATTTTGTAAGACAGTAATTTATTTAGTATGAATTAATATACATACCTGCTTTATTATTTTCGAACACTTTGAATTTTACTGATTTTTTTTTTTCTGATCAGAGGTTATCTGGTGTACTGCTGCCATAAAAAACAGAATGCAGTCACTGGTACCTTTATAACTACTACTTTTTATTCATTTGATATATTAAAGTTGTACCTTGTAAGGTACACAACTAATGAAGCATTGACTATTCCTAATCGAGAGATTCTTATGCATTCTTTTGAAATAAATTGTCTCGGTTTCTCTGTAGCTATTAGGAAGTCTTGGATATTTAGAGAAAAACTCACGACTTTTCCAGAACTTACGAAGACACAGACTATTGTAGTTAGGTCATGCAACATACTAATAATGACTTCAGGAGTGCTGAATTCTCGTAATACCTTTATTAAAGGCATTCTTGTTATTGCCAAAGAAGAAAAGAAACAGATATAAGGTCATTTTATACTTGGCAGCTCTTATAATGGGTTAGAGAAAATATTTGCCCCTTAAAATCTTAGGCAGTCTGCTCTGCAAATTGAAAAATCTATTTCCTGGAGCTCTAATAAAGAAACATTTTAAAATAACTCATTTAAAATATTTTGATTCATGATTTATGTTCTTTTGAGTAATTCACTAGTATTTATCAATAAAATTTCTTCTTTCCATAAAATTTATTTATTTTTTAAAGATTTATTTATTTATACATACAAGCTGGGGTGTAGGTCAGAGGTGTGGGGTGGTGAGAAGATTCACCAGAGACAGAGTGGGGAGCAGAACAGGCAGATCGACTGAAGTACACTGCTGAGGGGAGCAGCGGGCGATACAGGAGAGGTCTGCTTCGCCATGTGGGAATCTCCCTGACTGGGGATGGAACTCTGGATAGTTTCACAGTGCTGTGCTTAACCCGTTGCGCCACCAGGGAGGCCCTTTCCATAAAATTTATTGATGTAGACCTTGCAAAGATATTGTTGTTGATACTTGATCATGAAAAGAAAATCGTTGTTTTCTTATCGTACAAATTAAATATTGTATAGTATCTTAACTGAGAATAAAATATGTATTATTTTCAAGATTACATATCTAATATTTACCTTATGTAATTTTCAGTATGTTATTTTAATATAAATTTTATACATCTTTTTTTTAACAAATTGTTTTTCTTATTTTTAAGGTAATATTTTAGCATTTAACCCTGCCAACTATGACTTTAATCCTATTTTTCAATTAAGACTTACTATATGTACTCATATAATTTGAATTTTTAGCTTTATCTTTAAAATTACTTTAACAAGATACCTTTAAATACTTTTAAAGCATTTTTTTTAAAGATTTATTTATACATACAAGCTGGGGTACAGGCCAGAGGCGTGGGGCAGTGAGAGGGTTCACCAGAGACAGAGTGGGGAGCAGAAAAGGCAAATCAGAATTCCACTGCTGAGGGGAGCAGGGGGCGAGGCAGGAGAGGTCTGCTGCACCATGTGGGAATCTCCCCAGCTGGGCAGCTCCACAGCGCAGCACTCAACTGCTGCACCACCAGGGAGGCCCTTTAAAGCATTTTTTTAGTGAATGAATTCTGAGATTTTTTTCAGTAATGAGATGTGGAGCATACTGAAGTTAGGTTAACAATTTCTCTGGTCACTGCTCGGTACATGGGTGCAGTAAATAATGTATCAATGAGGCTTGAGAGCCACTCTGGGCTAGATTATAAAGCTAATGACTGACTTTTGTCCTGTACTTTGATGCTGCTAAGTTTTTTTCCTATTTATATTTGTTTGTAGATACACAGATACAAATGTCTAGAATGAATTTTAAATAAAAAAAGGCATTGGGGCTTAACATGCTTTACAGAAAAGAGAAAACTTAAATAATAAAACCACTTAAGTTGTTTTGTTTTTGTGTTGGGGCTAATCAAGAAGGTATGTGTGAAAAGAGAATTTATATTCTCTCAGCAGAAAGTGGCCCATCTTAAAATTGTACGGTCAAAATATATTGATTTTATAATATACTATGGCAAAATAGTTTCTTCCTATGTAAACAACTGTTAACTTACATTTTTTCTTTTTCTAGTTAAACATCTAATAAAGCTAGTTTCCAACAATAGTGAATTTCAAAAGGAGTATGGACTTAGTTATTAGGTATTAAAACAATAATATTTTTAAAAATATATTGGTTCTCTTCATCTTCAATCACAGGATACTGGCATTAAGCAACTCAACATGATATTATAGACCAGTGTTTACAGTTTTTCCTGCTTTATTGTTGCACTATTAGGTTTATATTTCCTAACTCATTTTCTTTTCTTTTTTTTTTTTAAAGATTTATTTTTTATTTATACGTACAAGCTGGGGTACAGGCCAGAGGCGTGGGGCGGCGAGAGGGTTTACCAGAGACAGAGTGGGGAGCAGAAGAGGCAGATCAGAAATACACTGCTGAGGGGAGCAGCGGGCGAGGCAGGAGAGGTCTGCCACACCATGTGGATTTCTCCCCGGTGGGGCGTCAAACTCGAGTCGCTGCTGCCGACAGCTCCACAGCGCAGCGCTTAACTGCTGCGCCACCGGGGAGGCCCCTAACTTATTTTCTTATTTAAGCTTTCTTTTTGAATTTGCCTGTTTATTTGGCATTTGCATGTACCAAATGAGAAAATAAGCAACTCCCACTCTTTGGGGGTTTTGTCATTTTTCATTTAAGAACTTAGTTTCAGGGTTACTTGTTCTGAAAGCAGAGTCTGATGGGAACATAACTTTCATGGTGGAATTAGTCTGAATTAAATTATTATCTGCCTGTCAGCACTCACTAAGTTTGCGATGAATAAATCTCTGTGTTTAGGAAATACCAAAGGCACTTACAGAAACTCAAGTCATTTGAGAACAGGAGTTCTTGGAATACTTAATGACTATACAAAAATAGGCAATTACAGTTTTGCTGCAGTCTCTCAGAACACTCACTTTTTTTTTGGCAGTGTAATTCAGGCTGTGCTGTGAATCTTTTTTTACTTGGTGTGAATTGCTTGACGACGATGCATTCTATCTTCAGATAACCTACCTTTCTTTCCTCATTACAGATGTTATTTACTTTCCACCTAAAATTCTGACAAGTGTGGGGTCCAATGTTTCTTTTCACTGCATTTATAAAAAGGAAAACAAGATTGTTTCCTCAAAGGAGATTGACTGGTGGAAGAATTTGGCTGTGAAAATTCCTCAAAGCCAGTATCATATTGTGGGTGACCATGTTAGCAAAGTTACTTTTCCCAATTTGAATGCAACCATGCCTCGAGGGAGGTTCACCTATGATGCCATATATTGCTGCCATGAGCAGGAATGTAATCATCGCTATGCTGAGCTGTATGTGATTGGTAAGAATGTGAAGTTTTCTTTATTTTGATTATGGACTCTATATTAGAGTACCATTGAAGATGTAAGGACAGTTTATTTTAATTAACAATTTTTGGTGTTTTTGCTTTATATTAATATTTTAATGTTTTTTAAATAGATGCCAATATCAATATATCGTGTGAAACTGATGGGTACTTAACTAAAATGACTTGCAGATGGTCAACCAATGGAATTGAATCACTTGTGGGAAGTACTTTGCAGTTGAGGTATCATAGGTATGTACTATTTTTGCTGCTTTATTTTTTTCTATAGACAGGGTGAGATTAAAAATTTCCTACAGAAATATTGTTTAATGATTGTCTTGTAGATTTCCTTCTGGAAATAGGAGGTAGCCTATACTTAATTAGGGAAAATTTGGGGGGAATGATAGTACATGGATGTTTCTTGAAAAAATTCACACTTAAGGTAAAAATTTTTTAAATTTGATTATATTGCAAATTATTTTTTCTGATAATCAGTTATTCATAATTGCATTTTAACTGTGGAATGAAATTCAAAAAAGTTAGTTTATGCATTTTAATTTGATTTAGAGAATTCACTAGAGAAATTTGAAGATTATAAAAGTCTATTATTGTTTGCTCAAGATTAATGTCTTAGAAAAAAGTTAGTAGAAAGGTTTCGAATAAAGAGTAATTTGTGCTCACTTATTTTTACCCATCCTTGTTCAAAAAATACAAGGTATTTTTCTGTAGTATTCTTTCTACAAAGAATTTCATCTAAAATCTCACATGGCTAGGAGATGATAGAATCATTTTAATTTTTATGATATCCCACAATAGTTCTCAAGTATGTGTGCAGCTCTTAAACTTGGTCACAATTCTTATTTATATTGGGGACTTTCAATTTGTATAACTGGTATTCATTTATTTTTAAAATCTAAATATTCTACTTGTAAAACCAGTCACCTTCTTCAAGTTCTGTGATCCAAATTCTATTCCTGATATTACCAGTCTATTATTATGTAGTATTGAGAAAACGAGGGCAATTTCTGTGTTTCTCAAGTGAGCTACCTTCATTTTATCTGACAAAAGGATTTTAAATCTATAGAATGTATATGGTGTGCAATTTTACTTTTATAATCTGTATTTACTTTCTTTCCATCACATTTTCACATTAGAAAATGTGTTTGTGAGTCATTACTGCATAAACTCTATCTCATTTATCTTATATTTGCAGAAGAATCATGAAAGGGAGAGTTTTTTTTAAATCTTTCTAAGTCTCAGTGTCTTGTTTGTAAAATGGTGAGAATAATAGGATTCATGGGGTTCCTCTGAGAACTAATGACATCTTATTTAATTCTAATTAAATGTTACAATTTCTCCTGATAAACATTCAGTCAAGGGTTATTTTTGTCATAATTATATTGATGCTAACCTTTGGGTTCCAGGTGAACTGTTAATGTGCTTCCATATGAGGCCTAGTTCTTATTTTTTTTTTTGCCCACTCACCACCACTCATTCACACACACACACACACACACACCATGATCATAATTTTGAGGAAACAGGAGAAAAAGTGGCACACAAAGTGGAAATGGGAAAAGAAGAATGCAGAATTTATTCTTTTGACCTCCTTACTTCATACTTATGGAAACTAACTGCTGCTTTTGCTTATTTAAATGCTATTTTCAGAGCAAACGGTGACAGAAAGACTATTTCAAAGAAGTGGAGAAAAGCTTAGTGTGTTTTCAGTGAATTGTGGATTGAGGTTCAGTTAAATTTTTTTTTCTTAATTTTCTTCTCTGAGAAAATTAGTGATACAATTGATTATATGATTCATATAGGAATCAATAATTGGCATTATTTAAAATAATCTTGTTTTGAACTAGAAACTATTAGGACACTATAATTAAGCATTATTTACTATCAATTATGCTTTCCATTTGTTGTGGAATTTATTTATTTTTTATTTATTATTAAAGATTTATTTTATTTTTGCATACAAGCTAGGGTGTAGGCCAGAGGTGTGGGGCGGTGAGAGGGTTCACCAGAGACAGAGTGGGGAGCAGACCAGGCAGATCGACCAAAATACAATGCTGAGGGGAGCAGCAGGTGAGGCAGGAGAGGTCTGCCAGCCATAGCCATGTGGGAATCTCCCTGGCGGGGCATCGAACTTGCGCTGCACCTGCCCTACAGCTCCACAGCGCTGTGCTTAACCCATTGTGCCACCAGGGAGGCCCTGTTGTGGAATTTAATCTCTATTTTAAGTGCAAGGAATTTTCCTTCCTTCCAACCTCAGGAATGCTGTATTACTACTTTTGATCTATACTTGAAGAATTTTTCACTTTGGCATAATACTAGTTTAGCTTTCACAGTGTTGTAGATTCTACCTTAGCTGAATTGTTATCTCCTTGTTAGAGCAGTATCATTTATTTTATGTGCCTCCCCACTGAGTGTGTAATGAAATATTTAGTAAGGATTACTGTCTGTTTTTGTGGGAAGGCAAAAGACTGTGATATAGTTGAGGTTAAAAAAAATGCCTTTCGGGGCCTCCCTGGTGGCGTAGCGGTTAAGCGCTGCGCTGTGGAGCTGTTGGCAGTGGCCACGCGAGTTTGACGCCCAGCCATGGAGATTCCCACATGGTGCGGCAGATCTCTCCTGCCTCGCTTGCTGCTCCCTTCAGCAGTGTATTTCTGTCAATCTGCCTGTTCTGCTCCCCATCCTGTCTCTGGTGAACCTTCTCACTGCCCCATACCTCTGGCCTGTACCCCAGCTTGTATGCATAAATAAATAAATCTTTAAAAAAAATGCCTTTCTAGTAAGAACACTTTTTCTACATTGATTACCTTGAAGAACAGAGTTCTCAGTTATCGTACAGGTTTTCTCAATGTTATTAGTGTGTCAATTGACTGTTTTTGTTATCTTTTAAGGAGAAGTCTTTATTGTCCTGATGTTCCATCCATTCAGCCTGTATCTGAACCCAAAGATTGCCATTCGCAGAGAGATGGTTTTTATGAATGCGTGTTTGAGCCAATCTTTCTATTATCTGGCTACACAATGTGGATTAGGATCAATCACACTTTAGGTTCACTTGATTCTCCTCCAACATGTGTTATTCCTGATTCTGTGGGTATGTTAAACTGTTGTGTGTCTTCATTTTGATTAGCAGATTTGTATTCAAGTTGATTCCAGGAATCTAATGTTTTGCCATTTCCTGATCACACAAGATTCAGTTTTATTTTCTTGTTCAGCTAGGGATTTGAGGAGATAATAGTCTTAGGAAGTTTTACAATTAAAAACATTTTCTTTATTGAAGTAACATTGCATTGTAGCATATAAATTTCAGTCATTCATCATTGGGAACCAACATATGGATATGCCTCTTTAAGTTAACCACTAAAAGTCCTGATCTTCCCTTTACACCCCTTTTTCCCGATGCACCCAGCCCCTTTTGTCTTCCCCTCTGGCAATCACTAATTGGTCTTATAGTCCAAAAGTTAATTTTTATCGTATTTATCTGTGTTTTTTCTATATACCACATGTGTGAATGATTTTATTTCGGTTATAACAAATTTTTAGCAATAGGGATATTTTCAGCATACTATTCCATGAATTATATTGCTCACTGGGAATGAAACAGTAATATTATTAAAAATAATGTGCTATGAAGAAGAGAAAATAGACAAGGATGATGACATTCATCATCCTATTTTAAAAGATATTTGACTTCAAAGGATTAAGAAAGTCCTTGGAAAATTTGACAAATCCTTCCAGGATTGCTGTGAAATGTTTGAGAAATGACCCATTTATGATTGTGCAGCAGACTTGAAAGTATATCTTTTGGTGTCATATACTATTTTCTTGGGAAACACGAGTGGTGTGGTGGTGACATACATCTTAAGGTTGTGTGAACCTGTTCCCCTATCATATATAGTGTTGTGACCCAACATTATCTCAATAAATAGATAGGTGGGTATATAGGTAAGAAATAATTAGAGCAAGGAAGTTATAATGTGTTTAGCTTGATATATTTTACACGCTGAACCAGTGACTCAATTTCTGGTCATGTTTTAGGTTAATTTACAGTGACATGGACAATGTATTGATTTTTTTCAAAATACTTCTCTATTTGCAAAACAGAGATAATCCCTTTCTATGTATGATATAAAGTTTGTAGGAGATAATCCCTTTCTATGTATGATATAAAGTTTGTAGGGGATCAGCTGAGATTATGATTGAGAAAGTTTTGAAAAGAAGATAATTGCTTTATAAATAAAAGGTTTGAAAAGATTAATACCATAATCTTTTATAAGCATTATTCCTATTTAAATTACTGTTACATCATATTGTTTTTTAAAAATTTCTAGTGAAACCACTGCCTCCATCTAGAGTGAGAGCAGAAATTACTGAAGAAATAGGACTACTGAAAATATCGTGGCGAAAGCCAGTCTTTCCAGAGAATAATCTTCAGTTCCAGATTCGCTATGGGTTAAGTGAAAAAGAAGTACAATGGAAGGTAACTTTACTTAGAAATTGCTCTTGCTTGCCTCACTAAATGTTATTTCCCATGCTTAAGAATCTTATTGCATAAGATTTATTTTGTTGGCATAAAAGTACATCCTCCTGTATTCTGTACCTATTGTTAAATAAATTGATCTAAGTCTAACCCTTTTAAGAATGAAATTTCCTGCACTCCATCATTTTGCAAAGTATGTTTTATAGAGCATTAGTCCACAAAATGTTCCTTGAGGGAAATCACATGGCTAAATAAGTTTAAGAAACTCTGTATCAATCTATGTTCTTAGTACATAGTCATGGTTTTGGAGAGGGCCTGCATTCAAGAAACATCTGTGAGTTTATTTCAGTCCATGTTTCTCAAACTCATGTTACTAAGGAACCACTTTTCCTCTAACATCTAATAATCACATACTTTAGTGTTTGTATATTCAATGGAGTATGTTTTGCCAAAAGCCACTTTCATTGAACAATCATAATAATACCCATTGTGGCAAGTGTGCATATGGTGGCTTACCATGTCAGTTTTCTGTCGGCAGCCTGCAAAGACCTAGAAATACCAGGAGCCCTAATAACATCATTTGATTAGAATGATTTTAACTGAAATGAATATAACTATTTACCTATTTACTGAAGAGACAATATCAGAGATTCTCTGCAGCAGGCTCTATCTTGCCAGTAGGTTAAAATTCTCAAAAACCTTTGTGGACAGAAGATTATTTGTGAGGGGGGCAGAGGTGGTTATTAGTAGGGTTAGAGAGTAATTGGAAAATGAGTTTACAAATGATCATTTCAAAATCCTGTTATAAGCAAGGAAATAACAAGGTGTCTAAGATAATATTTCACTTGACAGAACTCACAATCTAAACCTTAACATGAGTATTTCTAAAACAAATACATAAATTCAGTTCTCTTTTAACTTTGGGATGGAATAATAGGTACTCCAGGGTTCTTAGTTACATGTTATGATCAGTCTAATGTTTTGGCTTATTTTACAGATGCATGAAGTGTATGATGCAAAATCAAAATCTGCCAGTGTCCCAGTGCCAGACCTGTGCTCCATCTATGTTGTTCAGATGCGCTGTAAGAGGCTAGATGATCTGGGGTATTGGAGCAACTGGAGTGCTCCAGTCCACACTGTTGTCACAGATATAAAAGGTCTGCAGAGCTTTTGTATGTGGGTCTTAGAAATGTGTAAGTGTGTCTTTTGAGGATGACTGAAAAACAGTCCTCCCAAGAACACAAGTACAGTTTGGGCTCCTTGTTGTTATACAGTTCCTACCAGAGGACCTCAGTTTTGGAGAATAATTAATGAAGATACCACTGAAAAAGAGACAAATGTCACTTTACTTTGGAAGGTATTCCTGCTTTTTTGTTCTTCTTAATTTTTAGTTTTTTTTTTAAAGATTTACTTTATTGTTCATAATCCTCTCATGTTTAGCCTCTAACTCCATATTTCAGTTCAGTTTTGAGATACAATTGCAGGTAGCTAAGATACATAGTGAAGGGAACGTTGGCATGGAATCAGGAGACTTTAATTACGTTCTTAATTTAACATACATAATTATTTCTGCACTATTTTGGCAGAGTCACTTAGATTCTTTTATTGCTTTTTTTAAACAGTATGGTTTAGAACATATATATATATATATAATTTAAAAGTATAGGATCACACCCTTCTTGTATATTACTTAGACTCTTTAACCTCATTTTCCTCATTTAAATAAGTGTAGGATTGGACTAGATGATACTTAGTGTTCCTTCATGCCCAAAAATTGTGTTTATATTTATTCCTAAAAACAGTAAATGTGACCTTCCTCACGTAAATCCAGGGTACCTAGCCATTGAGATTATTCTATTTGTGTGTGATGGCATATAAGCAATAGGTGTTTCCACAATCGGTGGCTATTCAGCCTGGCAATCATCAGAGCATTCTCTCTTCCACTGAACTGATTTCTATCCCAAGTGAATAAATTAACTGGATCAGATTTTGGGCATTCTAAACATTCAGTCCATTGCAAACATATTTTTCATTAGGAAATTATAAATTAAAACAAGATTTTAGAATGGTTAAAATTTAAAAAACTGACAAAAACTGCTGCTGATGGAGCAAAGCAACAGGAATTTCTGTTCTTTACTGGTGGGAATGCAAAATGGTACAGTCACTTTTCAAGACCGTTTAGTAGTTTCTTATAAAGCTAAACATATTATTACCATATGATCCAGCACTACACTATTTATTTACACTATTTATTTATCTACACTATTTATTTAATTTGAAAACTTGTGTCCACACAAAATTTGCATATGTGTGAAATAAGTCAGACAGAGGAAGATAAATGCTGTATTATTTCACCTATATGTGGAATCTAAAAGAATCCAAAAACTGAATTAATAAGTAACAAAGAACAGATTGGTGGTTACCAGAGATGGGTGCAGGGGATGGGGGGAGAGAGGGGGAGGGAGTTGGGGTGAGCAAAAGTTACAGATTTCTAGTTATAAGTAAGTCCTGAGATGCAATGTACACCATGGTGATAATAATTAATATGTATTGTATTTTTGAAAGTTTCTAGGAGAGTAAATATTTTAAAAATTAATTTGTTTATACTTATTTATTTTTATTTATATTCTTTACATTATTGTGTATTCCCTGTAGGTTACCCACCACCAATTCACCCTTGAACCGTCACCATAGTCCCTTGTGCTCTTTTCTCCCGTTTTGATCCTTCTTCCTACCCCCTCCCCTGCAGAAAGTCTCTGATTTATGGTTGCCTGCTAGTTTTTGTTTTTGTTTTGTGTGTTATTTTCTCCTCCTGATCTCTTATTTGGCTCCCCTATATTCCTCTAGGAGAGTAAATCTTAAAAGTTCTTACAAGAGAAAAAAATGTATAACTGTGTGGTGATGTTTGTAACTTATTGTGGTGATCACTTCACAATATATACATATATCAAATTGTTATGTTAAATATCCACAATTAATACAATGTTATATGCCAATTATATCTCAAGAAAAAAATTGCATATGAATATTCACAGCAGTTTTATTCATAATCATCAAAAACTGGAAGCAATCAAGATATCCTTCTATAGGTGAGTGGATAAACTATTGCAGTTCCATTCAATGGATTGTTATACAGTGATAAAATAAAGTCACAAAAGACATGGATGAATCTTAAATGGTTGGTGCCAAGTACTAGAAATCTATCTGAAAATGCCACATCATGATTCCACTCATGATACTTTAGAGAAGGCATAATTCTAGATATGTTAAAAAAAGATCAGTGTTTAGGCTGATGGGGAAAGGTTTGAAAAGGTGAGACACAGGGATTTTTTTTATAGTGGTGAAACGAATCTATAAATATTATTCTGGTGAGTTCATAGCGCTATGTGTTTGCCAAAACTCATTAAAACTTTATAGCACAAAGGGCACAATTATAATACATCATCTAAGAGGTTGGAGGACCACAGAATGGAATCCAGACTTCAACAGGAGAATCTAATTATACTTCAAGTGTTTGAAACATTCTCACAAGGAAGGGGGAGAAAAAGGTACAGGTCTAAGTAACTTCATAAATGAGTGGATTCTTTGAACTAAGAGCAAAAGAAACTGTGCATTAGTACTGTGTTCTAGCTAATGGTTATTTCTCACAGGGTATTCATTAACAATTCTTGTACCACTATTATTTACAAGCTGAACTTAAACAGTTAAGTAAACAGATGGTGGAGGCTAGGACTTACTGCTGGATTAGTTACAGACAAGCAAGGAGACCAGATTAACCCATTGGTAATGGATTAGAGTTGGAGACATCAGTATGAACTCTTATGTAGCTTAATATGGTTACAGATAGATTCACTTAGAAATATTTCTAGATGTGTGTATATATAGATGTAAGCTGAGAAATAGGTGGAGAAATAGTGAGGAACATTCCAGTTTTGTTCTAATACTATTCTCCAATAGAAGGAACTAAGGCTTCTTGTGAAAATGAGCAGTTATAGGGCCAGGGCAAGAAATATCCAAGATGAGCCTAGAGCAACTTGAAGTACCAGAAAGTAAGGAAGTTTATTATTTTATTTTAGTTACAAAAGTAACTTTGTTTAAGATAACTGATAAAGATTTTCAAAAACAAAATTCATAATTCTCTTAACTTCCCAGACATTTCTTTCTTACAGTTTCTGCCAAAATCTTGCTCCTTCATCTACTCAGATTGTTTCCAGCCCTGCAGGAATACATATCTACATGTTTGTGTTTATTCTTCTCTCTTATTTTTAGCTTAGAGGAATCTCAATGACAAAAACATTGAGAAGCACTGTTCTAGACTATTGTACAAATTCAGACTTTCTATGGGGTGACATAGGCTTGGTAGTACTTAATCTTAACTGCAATAGATGAAGGTGATAGGTGAAATAGGATATAATGTTATACACTGTAGAATGGAAGTATAAAATTGAACTTGGTATGTATTTTATATTGTAATTGTCAATGATCTTGCATGATTTTTTTTAGCTGTAGAGCAGAAATTTTGGGCTGCCATGCTCTCTGTCCTGATAGCTTCTGTTACTTGAAGGATTGACGAATGAGCTATCAGGGGAAGGGATATGAATGATAGATCTTACTGGGATTAATATAAGTGGTGATTAATATCTTTTCAGCCCTTTTTGGTTACTTTTCAAAGCCAGAGGATTATTCCTTGTTTGCTTTCTAGATGTGAAACCTCAACTCCTTGTGATTTAATTCTTTCGAGTAAAACTTCTTGGTAGAAGAGTATCCTAATTGTATCCATACATTATTACCTTCTAATGATTTATTTTCTTAGTCTTAAGAAAAAACCAAAAAGGGGGAAAGTAAATTTCCTGTGCTCCCTCTCTAACAGATACCTTCATTGGTTCTATGGTCAGAGGCAGATCCTATCCTACTCCACCTCCCCAAACTTCAACCTTGAAATAGGTAGTGCTTGCCCTGGTCTGACCCCAGGCTCCCAATAAGGAATGTATATTAAGTGTTCCTTAAGCTGGGATTGTAGAAAAAGCATGCTAACCCTTACACTAATCAATTGTTATGTGTCCCGCAGCCTCTGATGAAAAATGATTCATTGTGTAGTGTGAGAAGCTACGTGATCAAACATACTTCCCACAATAGAACATGGTCAGAAGATGTGGGTAATCAAACTAAATTCACTTTCCTGTGGACAGAGCAAACACATACTGTTACAGTTCTGGCCGTCAATTCAATTGGTACTTCTCTTGCAAACTCTAATTTAACATTCTCATGGCCTGTGGGCAAAGGTAAGAAAAGGTATTGGGTAGTAAATCACTGTTAATATTTGATCTTTGCAAACTCTTCCCATTGTAAATGAACTTTCAATAAGCCTGTGTGTTTCTGAATCTCAAATCTCTTTCATCTTTTTTCTTTCTCTGAAAAATAACAACACAGATTGTGCCCTGGTTATGTAATATAGCCCTTGAGTTCTCATGTAATCGGACATTGTTGAAATAGAACATTATCATAGTAAAGGCTAATATTCTAGCAGATGTAACACACATGTAATTGTATGACATACATGAATGCAAGTAATTGATTAGATTTCAGAATTACCTTACACTTCATTTAATATGAGTGGTGAACCCTCTCATTAATTTTGATATTTTTGATTAATCAGCAAATTAAGAACTACTTTCAGTAGGTGTTTCTAACCTGGATAATATATTCAAAATATAACTTCTAAATGGAAATTTCAAATTTCCTATACCTCTACTAGTCTGTGAAGGCCTTTCCATGAAATCTTTTTTTATTGCATTAATTATATGTGTCCTATCCTTTAAGTCAGAGTGCTTTCTGCCTTTTAAAAAGTAATTTATATCTTGCCTTATATTAACATTACTTTTGTACTTATAGTGTAGACTTCTTGCAAGTCCCATAGTACCTTGCACAGTGTTTAACATTTTAAATATTTTCAGCAAATGTGCTTTAGAAGTATTTATTGAATATTTCACTGTGAGAAGTGAGAATTCCAATGTGAGATAAAACTATAATGGTCTCAGCATTCAGAGCTGATAGGTAAGACAGACCTTAATAAAGTAATCATATGATTAAATGCCTGTTACAAACTGAGATATGTGTTCCCAGGACAGGCATATAATTTCCTAAAAGAAAAGGAAATAGGAACCTGACCTGGAATGGAAGGCAGAGATGCTATCGTAGGAAGCAATAGAGGAATTAAACTCCCAAAAGGTGGAGTGAAAAGCATTGGCTCCCAAGACAGCAGTTTGACCAGGAGCCTTTATGGCATAGGAAAGGAGATGAAGAATTCCAGCCTCTAGCAGTAGGAGAGAAGAGTTTGGAGGGAATTAGGGGGATAATTGGCTGGTACAATATTACAGTGGAGAACACCCTTGACTATCCAAATATCCTGTGTTTCAATTTTAAGTAGAATCTTGTTTCTCCTCAGTATGTATTCCTACATGTCTGTCCTTGTGTGACTTGAACTACCGAAATAATTGTCATGTATTATATTTATTTGTGTAAATGTCTGCCTTCTCTTCCAGCTCCCCTTTCCAGTGAGTTTGATATTCCTCAAGGATATTAGGAGATTTTTGTGAATTTTTATACTTAAAAATATGTTTCCTTCTTTTCCCTCCAGTAAATATTGTGCAGTCACTCAGTGCTTATCTTTTAAACAACACTTGTGTGATTCTTTCCTGGATGCTAACACCCAGTGATTACAATCTGATGTATTTTATTATTGAATGGAAAATTCTTAATGAAGACACTGAAATTAAATGGCTTAGAATCCCTTCATCTGCTAAGAAGTATTATATTCATGGTATGTTTATTGTACTTTAATAAGTTTTTTTATGTATTAATATAGGACAGATTATTCAAATAATATGAGTTAATGAAAACTTCAGAAATACAGATATCTCCAACTTAATCTCTATAATTCTGTCACCTTATCACAAACATTTACTTCATTTGATCCTTTGACATTTAAATAATTTATACTGTTGAGATCATTCTTTTTTCTTTTTTTAAAATTAAGGTAAAGTTTGTTTACATCATTGTGTTTCTTTTAGGGGTTATAAGTTCAAACCTCTACAAATCAATGTTTTTACACCATATCCACCATCAAAGCCCCGATAATCCTCCACCACACTCCATTGGGTTCCCCCTCTCCTCTGCTCCTACCCTACCAGCATTTTCTTCCAAAATCTACTTTGGTTATTCATTTATTTGAGAACTTTTATGTTGCTTCCAACTATTATTACTTTTATGGTTGCTTTTGCTATCTACTCCCAAATTGTTTTCCCAAACTATGTACCAACATATAATACCACTAGCCAGGAGTTGGCATGCCGGGCTGAAGGTTTGAGGATGTAGGACCTACCTAGTAACATAGGCCAGCATAGACTTTTCCAGATAGACCAGTTGCCTCAGGAGGTGACTCCAGTACAAAGTACTGTCTACAACAAGTATTCCCAAATCAGAGTAAGGTTCAAGTAGGGAAGCCAGGGATCACCTTTACATTACTATACAATATTATCCCAAAGACTCATCGTTTCATTTCTTCCGAAAACCTGGACTTTAGCATTAGGGTAAATAGAAACAAAATATTGATAGAGAACAAAATTCAGTTCATCACCACTGCTGTTCAGGTGGTTAATCCCTATGATTTTCTTTAGATCATGTGGACATAGAATTTAGGCTTCAGAGAGATTTATCTCCTTTGGAATAATATTTATATATTAATAGCCCTTGTGGGCTTCCCTAGTGACCTAGGGATTAAGTCTCAGTGCTTTCACGCTATCACTGCTACTACCTGAGTTCGATCCCTGGCCAGGGAGCTAACCCACATGGTGCAGCAAACCTCTCCTGTCTCGGCTTCCACTCCCCTCAGCAGTATACTTCAGTCAGTCTGCCTATTCTGCTCCCCACTCTGTCTCTGGTAAATCCTCTCATCCCCCGCACCTCTGGCCTACACCCCAGTTCTTCTACAAAAAATAAATAAAATCTTAAAAAATACATTAATAGCATTTACCTAAGAGATGGATCACTGATGGATTCATTTTGAACTTTGTTATGGTGGTAGTTGCCCTCCTTTGCTCCGTACCCCTGGGTATAATGCAAGGAGATTACTGCCACCTTATCCCCACTCCCAATCTTCCTTGTATAGGATTTTACAAGACTTTATGTACTCTGTCAGCTTCCTTGGTTGAGGGAACTAAGAACATAAGTTAAATTCTGTGTAAAGGGAATATTGCTGACTTTGGGGTATGGCAGGGGAGGTCAAGCATGTTCTTCTGGACAGGGAAGTAAAACAACTCACCCACCCTTAACTTGAAGAAGTTGACTATCACTGGAACATGCTTTCAGAAAAGTTCCACTTTCTATCTGTAGTTAAAATCTGTAAGTTATTTGGATATTATGGTCATCTGTAGCAGAATTGGGAGTGGTTATATTGTTTTAGAAATTCCTTTAATCATCAAAAATTTTTTTTAGAAAGATTTATTTATTTATGCATACAAGCTGGGGTGTAGGCTAGAGGTGTGTGTGTGTGGAGGGGGATGATAGGATTCATCAGAGAGAGAGTGGGGAGCAGAACAGGCAGATTGAATGAGAGGTTGAGCTGAGAGGAGCAGTGGGCAAGACAGGAGAGGTCTGCTGAACCATGTGGAAAGCTGCCTGGCTGGGGATAGAACTTGTGCTGCAGTGGCTGCAGATAGCTTCATAGTGCTGTGACTTAATCCCTTGGCCACCAAGGAGGACCCCTAATCATCAGTTTCTACCTATAAATAACAACTAATTTCTGTTTGGAAGTAACAGAAGAGTCACTTAAAAAATTTACAAAGAATTCATTTGTTAATATTAATTCAGTAGGAATGACCTTTGATTTTTTTTTTCTTCTTAGATCATTTTATTCCGATTGAAAGTTATCAGTTCAGTCTTTATCCAGTATTTTTGGAAGGAGTGGGGAAACCGAAGATAATTAGTAGTTTTACCCAAGGTAAATTTTTACTTTAGCTTCTTTTGTGCAGATATTTGGTTTTCTTCTTAGCAGTAAAGTTGGCAACCTGTTCTTCTCTTTCTGACGGAATCATGGAAGAGATCAGAGTCTCATGTGGCTGTGTCATGGGGTGGCTCCAGTAAGGGGTTGTGGTTCCAAGCTGGTAGTGAGAAGACTCATCAGGCATGGTGTTGAATTCTCATTGTTAAGTAAAATTTTCACATTCAAGTTGGGTAAAAAGTTGATGAAGATAAAATAAAGGTGAATAAACAACTATGTAATAACATACATCATTATAAAGGTTAATTGTAATTTTCTCTGAAATTCATATAAATGCATCTACCCCAAACAGTACATTTTCTAGCACATATTTGTGAGTCATTACATTTTAATTTAACTTTTTTCATTTTTTTCTCTAAAAATAAAGATGAGGATATATATATATATATATATATATATATATATATATATACATATATATAGATTGAGTTTACTAGAACTCTTATATTTCTGATTCATCTTACCATACTTGGTATATCAACATTTTGATTTTGCTATGACTTTTCAAACTGTCTTGAAATCCATGCACTCCAGTAGTAAAATTTTAAGACAGAAACATTTTACATGTTTTTAAATTAAAATAATTATTAAAAATCATTCATACATTATTTACCAAATTTGTGTTTGGTGCTGTTCAAAGCCCAAGATACTGAACAGGGAATGTAAGTCTCTTGCGAAGCTTAACTTCCAGTACCCTAATGGGAGTGACAGATGATAAGCAAGTATGCATAATGTGATGTCAGGTAGAAAGACGGGCCATGAAGCAAAATAAAAGTAAGATGAGGGGACAAAACTTATATGTAATAAGAGATAGGTATTTTGTTAGAATGACCAGAAAGAGGTTTTTTTCCCCCCTGGAGATATTTGAATAAGAGCTTACAAGTAAATGGGGGAAGAACATTTCTGCAAAAGACAGCAAGTGCAGAGGCCCTGAAGAGTGAGGTAGTTGGTGGTTTAAGACTGCAAGGAGGTCAGTGCTGCTAGACAAACTTGATTGGCAGGTGTTGCAGTTCGGGTTCTCTGGAAGCAGATGCTGAAACAGTCATAAGAGCATTAATTGTTTGACTCATATAACCTAAAAATGCATAGATAAAGAGAACTGGCAAATAGTACTTTTGAAAACATGTTTTGCTGAATTGTGAACATAATTCTGAACAAAACAATCATTTTTATTAATGTGATCATAACTAATTTTATTTCCCCTTACTAATTTTTATATTTTAAAGTTGTTAAGATTTATGATGAAATCAGAAAAAAAGTCCATTATGATTTTTGTTATAGAAAGTTATTAAGCTTCTGAGTTGTATAAACGACTTTTCTTTTTCAGGTGATTTTGGAAAACATCAGAGTGATGCAGGTTTATATGTAATTGTGCCAATAATTATTTCCTCTTCAGTCTTACTGTTTGGAACATTGTTAATATCACATCAGAGGTATTGTACTTGATGTTAAGAATCTTCAGCATATTTAAACCTTGATTTAAAAATCTAAGCTAGCAACATTAAAGTATTCTAAATATTTTTATTTGTAGTCAATATACTAATAAGGTGACATAAAAGTAAAAGCTCCCTTTGAGGGAAGCCACATTTTGTTTTGCTAATACTACATAAACCTCATGGAAGACAGTAGTTTTTTAAATGTATTGTGTATAAAGAAAATAACAAGCTTATCACAGGTATTGCTTGGCAGTACAGTCTTGGAAGTGAAACAATGTCTTTCAGAATTGTGTATTTTGGATTGAGGACTTTAAGTGGTGAAGGGCTGCCTGTGCGTTAATGATCAATAAACCCATTGCTTTTTAAAAATTGGCACTGTGTGGCTATGGTCTGTCTTTTTTTGCAGTGACCTTGAATTTCTTGCATGACAAATGGGGACTACCTGACCATGTACAGAGAAGTCCAGACCAATGAGTTTATTTCACACATGCCAAATCTCTATAGAAACTTTTGTCTTCTAGCAAATATAAAAGGGACAGGAGATTTTGGAATCAGATTTTTATCTTTCACTCAAGTGAGCTAATGAGGTCTTAACAATAGAATTGCTTCCGAAACTCAGTTGGCCATTTTTGGTATCTTGATTTCTCAGAAAAATCTATGCACATGTGCCTGGCAAAAATTTTTCAACAATTTTTGGCTATTTTTATTACTATAGTGATTGTTACTTTGGTCTAGATAGAACATTGGGGGAAATCTTCATGGGATAGCATGTGAAAATGAATTTGACCCTATTGAAGCATAGCTAGTCTGGTGGATTAATTTCTACTTCGTCAATGCGGTAACATTTTCAATATGGATGTCTTTTCTAATTCTAATGTTTTATTTACCCTTTGTAGGATGAAAAAGCTGTTTTGGGAAGATGTTCCAAACCCCAAGAATTGTTCCTGGGCACAGGGACTTAATTTTCAGAAGGTCCTTTTTTCAATTTTTTTTTACCCCAAAATATATGATTGCTTTTTGGATACTATGTGTCCTCTAGAGCTTTAAAAATTTTTAAGGTTTAAAAGTTCTTATTTAACCTATTCATTTTAATGTGATTCTATTTAATCTATAATATATTTTCAAGAAGAGCAGGATGCAGGGATCTAAAATGAGGAGGAAACAAATTTCAGTAGGTAGTTCATCACATGAGAGTTAACAATAGACATCTCACTTCTGTGTTATGTATTGATATATAATAAGATAAATGTCAGAATAAGAGTCAAATCTGATGGGTAATGGATATTTGGATATATTTTTTGCTACAAATTGATTATCCTTAGGCAAAAACATAGAATCATCATTTTTAATACCAATAATTATTTCCACAATCATTTAACTCAATTAAAAACTATACAAATAACCCTATCCTTAAATAGTAAAATTTGAAAAATACAGTTACCACACTAAAACTTAATTTTATGCAGGCAATTCCTTTCTTTATGAAATAAGCTAAAGTACTTCATGAAACAGTCATTAATAATAAAATAATTCGCACTTACATCTACATTAGACTTTCTCAAAAAGTTCTGCAGTTTAATGAATGTTTTACTAATTCTTACAATTTCCCTCAAAATTTCACTCATAAAATTGAGAAAAAAGATCTTAGTTTTCATGTCAAAAATACCTACGAAGTATTTTAAATAATAATCATACAGAAGTAATAATGCTATCTAATAATTGCATCTTAGTCATTGGTCACTGAGGATAGCCTTCATTGGTTTCCTTTTAGTTACAAAATAAAATCCCTTTCAGCTAGTACTCAATGACTTCTCTCTATACTCTATTATCAGCCTACATATGCAATTCTTTTCTGTCCATGGGTCTTGATCATCCTTTACTATTCCCTACCACCTCTGCAGACCCTTCTGTGGTTCAGAAGCATTTTTCTCCCCTTAGTTCCCCGAGCATTTAATTAATTGTGAAGCATACCCCATGTCCAAGGGCTGTGTTTTTGTTCATGTGAATATTTGTTGAATGCCTCCTGCTCACAAAGCATACAAAGTATTGAAGTAGGACTCATGGAAGCCTTGCTGGCAATCATAAAAACAGTGTCCATTTATTTATGTTCAAATCACTGAGATAAAATTTCATACATGGATTAAGAATTACTTCATTTTCAATGTTCTTTTCTGTAAAATGAGGCTGATAGGGTTATCATAGGTTTATTTTGGGGGATCAGAGAAGATAGTACTTGTAACTTAGTAAGGTTTCATTAGAGAAGAGTATAGAATTTTTAATATACCTACAGTAGGGCTGAATGTCTCTAATTATAATATCAGTTATCACTACATATTTTACATGATTATTATGCTTTCACCCACCCTCTAGGATAGAGGAAAAGCATTATTATGCTTTCACCCACCCTTCCATTTTATAGAAGAGAAAACTGAAGCTTGTAGTGATTAGGTAACTTGTGTTAGAGCCAGGCTTAGCTTACCAATTTGTTTAACTTAAGCCTGTTTTATTAATAACTGTTCTGTATGACAGTGATGTTCAATTACATTTTAACCACAACTCACAGCAAGCAATATATTTTATGTTGCAACCTAGTATATGTAAAGAGGTAGTTATGCAAAATGAAACAAAGGATGCCAAAAGGCCTTTTATTATTTGCAGTCCTCTCTGTTTTTAAAATTCTATTTCATTTTTTAAAAATAAAGGTTACAGCCCACTTAATTTTTCTCAAATACTAATTGGCCTATGATTCACAATCAGAAAAGTACTGCTTTACAGCTTATTAATGAATGAACATGTGTGTAGTATTGTGGACACAACAATGCAGTAGATGAATTACAGTCCTTCGGCAAAGAGATTACTCTATCCTCAAAGTAGGCAGCAGTGTAGTTTTACATATGATCATAGTCTTTATAGAAATTTGTTTGAGTGTAACCAGCCCCACGCCTCATCACTTCTCAGTTATACCTTTGCTCACTATAAGCCATGGAGTCCCTTAATAGCTGATGATTTTTTCTGTAGTAAAATATATTCCTCTTTTCTCCTTTCCATTCTCCTCCTGAATTCATATGGTGACATTTTATTGCAGTTACAGTGCCATTTCAGCAGTATAATATTGTCATTCATTCAGTGAACATACTTACTTGTACTTATATGTAAATCTAGGTCGCTGCTCGACTTTGGGAAAAAAAAATTTTGAGAAATGCACCTTACGATCTAGAAAACAAGATGGTGAAGTCATAGTGACTGTGTTTAAAGCAGAAAGAAGTTGTCTTCTTTTCCATTTCCAAAATATTCATTCATTTAAAAGTTCAATAATTGATTGATTCATTCATACAGGGACAATTTATTGGATAGCTGTCCTATATCAGTCACTGTACTCTAAGCCCTAGGGTTATAATGCCCAGTAAAAAGAAACTTCTGGAGTGTTCAGTCTAGTGAGGAAGATAAGTGCTAGTCAATTTATAATAGAAACAACTAATACTAATACTATATAATAGAATATATATTATTTAAAATACACTATATATTACATATTCCGGTAGTATAAACATGTAATTTATCATAGCAATTTTACAAATAATAATTGTAAGCTGCATGTTGTAAATGAGGGGAACTAGTATGCTAAGAATTCAATGTGGACAGAGAGGGTGAGCAAGTAAAGATGGGAAACAACATTTGAGCTAAGGTCTGGAAGATGAATAGTCACTGACTAGATTTTGTGGTGGAGGGCTAGAGACCAGGCCAGGCCACCTATAGATACAAAACCACGTGAACGGAAGGACCTTAGCACATTCACAAACTAGAAATGGGAGCTTAGACTGTAAAGAGTAGAGACATTTTTTCTTAAATTTGAGGACTTTTTTTTTAAATATAAGAGGCTTTTTTTGACAAACAAGCAAACATAAATATGCATCCAAATAAAATTTTCACTTCACTGTGAGTGTCTGTATTAATGCAGGGAAAACCCACCTTACTGCCTCTTTAACTGAAATTAAAGCATTCTCTCTTCATTAGATTAAGCTCTGATATCTCCCTCCATGTACCACTATGACAATGGTTTTTAATTACCTGGAGAGGGAAGTGATCAGGCCTACCTCAGCAAAATGCAGTCTGAATTTGCACCAAGTGGTTTTTCCCTTTTCCAGAAAGTGACTGATACACAGGAACCACTCAGTGGATGTAGGTTGAAACAGTGAGTGTTTGTAGACTACTCTACTCTCTCACATATGCTCTCTGAAGATGAGCATAATGCCATAGCAGATCATCTGGCAAGTAGGCTGAAATATTTCCTGAGGTTCTGGTAAATTAGAGAAGAGTATAGAATTTTTAATATACCTACGGTAGGGCTGAATGTCTCTAATTATAAGAATGATTTTTTTAATGGAGGTAACATTGATTTCCTATACTGTATATGACTCAGAGGTACCTATATTTTACCTCTGCATATATTTGACTTTATAATCTCATAAAATGTTCTTTATGCATAACTAGCTCTCATGATGCTTAGCTTATTACTAGGTCTTGATAGGTGAACAGGTAATACATTTAGGAGTAAGTCAGTTTGGGGGATAACAGGAATATTTGAAGAGTGAAGAAGAATATAATTTCAAAGATTTTACTAAGATAAAGATCTAAAATTCAATTACATCCTGCTTTCTGCTTTAATCTTAAAAGTAAAGAACATTTTTTATAGAAAAATAATGCAGTATATAATTCATGTTTTATTACTAAAGAACACATGGAAAATTTGTTATTTGCTCTGTGTGTTTATATTTGTTATTTAATCCATTCATAGACCTAATAACCTTATATTTTATGCTGACAAAACTGAGGCATAGAGTGGTTCAGTAACTTGTTTATAAAATACTGTCCATATGAAAAACTTGATTCAAGCATAGGTTCATCTGACTTAGCTGATACCCTCCCATCAATTCTATATTGACAATATATTCTTCATGTACTGATTGTCTCTAAATTGTACACTGAAAAATAATTGAAATGGTAAATTTAATGTCGTGGACAGGCTGACTGAGAGCCTGGCGCATGTAAGCAGGTTGATGCCCTGAGTGATAGGCAGGGTTCCCACCAGATGAGGAAAGAAAGGTGATACCAATGCCCGAGACTGCTCAGTTTCTCCCTGGACAGTTCTTTAGTTGCTGTTGAGAACAAACCCTCAATCTGGATGTGGAGAGTAGATTGTTGGACTAGTAAAAAGAATTAAGTCATTGTCCTCACTTTGCTCCTTCATTTCACTGTGTAACTTGACTCAGATATTTCAATGGGCTGCAATTGTTTTGTCTATAAAAAGTGAAGACAGGAGAGACAGATTTCTTAGATCTTTTTTCTCCATTAAGAATCATAATTTGATTCTGTGATTCTGATCTTCACTGTTTCAGCTCTTTTTAAAATTTTTACCTTTTGTTTTCACTGCTCTACTATTTTGCTCTTTCCAAACTATTACTGTTGTTGTTCCCCCAACCTCTTTTTATTTTTCCTCCTCTTTGTTCTTCTCTTCTTTGTTTTACTTATTTTGCTATTCCTCTATATTTTCTCCTTTTCTGGGGTAATTCAGAGTATTCCTAGAAACTATTGATATAGCCATTAATAAGATGGAAGAGGACACTTTAATTAAAAAATTTTCCCTTTTAAAAAGAAGTATAATTCTGATGTAGCAAAGATTTTTAGTTCAGAATCCTTGTCTGACAAAAAAAAATTAAATCTTATCTTTTGCTTTCTGAGTGATTTTTTTTTATTTTGCTTTCTTATTTTGTTTTATTTTATCTGAACAGAGAACGGACGTTCTTTGAAGTTTAATCATGATCACTACAGATGAACCCAATATGCCAACTTCCCAACATTCTGTAGAGTATTAGAAGATTTTTACATTTTGAAGAAGGGGAGAAAAATCTCAAAAATTTGGATTGAACTATTGATAACTAAAGCATGGTTGGTTATGTCGATTTAGAACTTAAAATTGATGGGTATATTTGGGGTCAAGGTATATTTGGGGTCTGAGTCCAATTCAGTTTGGATTATGATTACTTTTTAGTTCACCTAAATTTAAAAACTAATATTCATGATACCTAGTTTTTGATTTATCATTTGTCTGGACATGAAACATTAAAAACTTAATGATTGCTTCTGCTGCCACGTATCTATGCAATATAATCAATATAATCAATATAATCAAATAGCATAATGCTGTCACTAAGCGAAAACTGCAACTGCTGACACAGTTTTGCAAGTACAATCACTAATCACTAAATGCAGTAAAAGTATTGCTTATATTTTAATTTTTAAGTGTTTCATTTTATATTCTCTTGTAGACATCTTTCCACATAAACTGACCCATTTGTGTGTTCTTTTGAATGTCCTGCAGCATTCATGTATGTCTAAATTTGGTCAGTCTGGGAATTTTAATTCTCAGTAGCCTTAAAAATGGCTTAAGTGCTAACTTCCATTTCAGTTCAAAGAAAGCCAGAAGTTGTGGTTTGTGCTGGTCATAAGCCCAGTGGCAGTTACAGTTCATATCAGGATGACCCAACATATTCAGGTCAGACTGACCAGATAAGAAAGACACATCAACCTCCAATCCAGCATCCTTGTGAAATTCTTGTCTAAAACTAATTTGTTTATACTGAACCACACAAAGCTTCTGGCAGAAAGGGAAGTGGGCAGTGATGCAAAAAGGGAGACTGCAGTTTTTACAAACAGTTCCTGGGGAGGAATAGGACTTTTCTTCCGAAAACAGACAACTTGCTATTTCTATGAATTCAACATATTAAGTGTTCCGTTCTCATATTCAACTAAACTAAAGCCTGATGATCTCAAATCATGTTCAGAATAGGCTATATTTGGATCACTTAAATATATATGTTTCATTCATAGTTTCATTAGAATCTTAAAAAATAACACAAAATCAGAAAGAACATTGATTGTTAACAGATGTTACTGGAATGTGAAATCCAAGTGTAAAATTTTGAAAGGATTTTCTTTAATTCAAAACAGCTGGATGCATTGGTAATTTGTACCAAAACTTTGCTAAAATCTCGAAAAATTAGATGCATATTGTGATTGAAAATGATTTTTAATAAACATACTTTTAATAAAAATTTGTAACCCATTGAAAAAAGTATATTTCAATAGTATGTAGGTGTTTAATTTCTTTTTTATTAGTGAAATCTGCCACCTGAATGTATTTGAGAACAGGTAAAATTATAGCTGTCAATAATTAGCCACCTATTATGAAGTTTTTGAGGGCACGAATGTGTCAAGAACATCATTTGAAGAAAATATTTGAGCCTTACTGCATGCTATGAGCTGTTTGTGTGTTCTTTTTGTTTTCATAGTTATTCCTTTATTTGATGATCTTAATACCTAGGTTCATTTGAATGTTAAGAAATTTGGAACATAGTAGCCTTAAGAGTAAATAAAATGAGCAAGCAAATATTTGAAAGAAATCAGAAATGTAATTCATAACTTTCTTTTAGAAAGAAAATAGGCACAGGAATAGTTTTCTCTTCATATATTCATAAATAAAAGAAAAGGTATTAACACAGTAACTTGTCATCATGCAGTATTTTAATATCTTCATGTCTATTACATTATTATCATAGTTTTTGCTGTATTCTTTTATGATTTTAATCACCAGTATATTTCACATAAGAGTTAAAAGCTATGCCAAATTAATCGTGTCTTTATTTGGAAGAATAGTCGGTTATATCATTATTTCAGCAATAAATTTGAATTCACTCATTAGTTTAAAAGTTGTAAAATTCATAAGGTCAATTTGTCTGATAAAAAATTCGAACACATTTCTCTACCACTTCATTTAATTGTGATTTTTCAGTGTGATGTATCCACAGTATTCTTTATTTTACATTTCCTCAGTATGTTTACATTGTATGAGTTGAGCTTTTTGCAAACAAATTATTGATTTGTGGCTGTTCGCAGGATATTTTTGTTGTGATGTAACCACCATCTTATAAAAAATATGATGTGCATTTGTTTGTGTCTTTGTCTTCATTCCACATATCTCATACTATGTATTCTTATATGAAGTTACTTATAAGGAATAGTAATTTTAAAGTCTGTGTTCCTTTCACCTTCATTGTTTTCAACAAATAGGTAATCCTTAGTTCTTTTACATAGTCTCAAACATTCTTAGTATGATATGAAGCACTTAAGTTCTTAACAGTCATAACAAATATTTTACTTTCACATCATATCGCATATCATGGAATAGTTATTTTAACTATCTTTGGACAATATTTTGTCCATTTGATTTTACTTAAATTAACTTTTACAATTTTTAAAGAAGATTTATTTATGCATGCAAGAAAGAACTGGGGTGTAGGCTAGAGGTGTGGGTAAGAGGATTTACCAGAGACAAAGTGGGGAGTGAAACAGCCAGATCTACTGAAGTACACTGCTGAGGGGAGCAGCAGGTGAGAAAAGAGAGGCCTGATGCGCCATGTGGGAAACTCCCTGGCCGGGGATCAAACTCGTGGTGCAGTGGCTGCAGATAGCTTTGTAGTGCTAAGACAGCCCGTTGCGCCACCAGGGTGGCCCCCAAATTAACTTTTTTTTATTTGGGGTTTAAAGTTTATGTGAAACTTAATTTACATAAAATGTTATATGGGAATATGTATTAGATAGGAATATGTTAAAAATTAACACTTTCCAATGACAGTAACTATAATAGTAGTCTATTGAGAGCAAAATACTTTCAGACACTATCAAATTTGTTTCTTACCACAATGCCATGAAATAAATATTGAACACTTGATAAGAAATTGAAAGGCAAGGAAGTTAATGTACTTGTCCATAGTCACAGAAATGGGACTCAAATCTAAGTGTCACATCCACTTTTAAACACTTAGTTTAGACTACCTCTCCTGTATGAGTTTTGGTACATTCCAGTCCAAAATCAATTTGTGGTCAAATTATGTCCTTTACTATTAACCCTTCACACTTCCATTTCAGCAAGCATGTCATAGTAAAGCAAAAGAAAAAAAATGCAATCAAGCATTAATATGTCTTTTCTTTTAGCCAGAAACATTTGAGCATCTTTTTATCAAGCATACAGAATCAGTGACATTCGGTCCTTTTCTTTTGGAGCCTGAAGCCATTTCGGAAGATATCATTGTTGATATGTCGTGGAAATGTCAAGATGAGATGGTGCCAGCAGCTATGGTCTCTCTACTTTTGACAACTCCGGATCTTAAAAAGGGTTCTGTTTGTATTAGGGAACAAAATACCAATGCTAACATTTCTGAGACTGAGAGCACTGAGATAAGCTGTGAGAATGAAAGCAGGAGACAGTCCTCTGTTAAATATGCCACCCTGGTCAGCAACTCTAAATCAAGCGAAACTGATGAAGAGCAAGGGCTTATAAATAGTTCAGTCAGCAAGTGCTTCTCTAGCAAAAATTCTCTATCAAAGGATTCTTTCTCTAATAGCCCTTGGGAGATAGAAACTCAGACATTTTTTATACTATCAGATCAGCATCCCAATGTAATTTCCCCACACCTTACATTCTCAGAAGGATTGGATGAACTTTTGAAATTTGAGGGAGATTTCCCTGAAGAAAGTAATGATGAAAAGTCTGTGTGTTATTTAGGGGTCACTTCAATCAAAAAACGAGAGAGTGGTATGTTTTTGACCAATGAGTCAAGAGTATCATGCCCATTCCCAGCCCATTGTTTATTTACTGAAGTCAAGATCCTCCAGGACAATTGCTCTCACCTTGTAGAAAATAACTTAAATTTAGGAACTTCTGGTCAGAAGACTTTTGTATCTTACATGCCTCAATTTCAGACTTGTTCCACTCAGACTCAGAAGATAATGGAGAACAAGATGTGTGACCTAACTGTTTAAATTCATTCAGGAAATAGCTCAGCTTTATGTGATGATGAATTATATGAAGATAATGTTTTCCACTATAGTTATGGGTAGGGAAGAGAAAAGAAAATGGTCAAATTCAACGAGTGTTGTCCAAACATTAATATCTTTTGTCCTTGCTGGACAATATAAACAAAAGTGTGAGGAAGACTTTAAGAGCCGAGCAGAGTAGACTGACTCATTATTCTATTAACATGTTGCAGTGACAAAATCTCTAATGGTTCAGCTAGAAATAAGTTCAATAAATACCATCTTTTGTGAACATTAGACCTGTATAGAAAGAGTGCATATTCTGAATTATACCTACATGTGAAAGAAGATTTCAGACTAAATGCTTGTGCAATAATTGTTTCAAGGCTATGGTGGTTTTGGCTCAAGTTGTCTTTGTTTTACATGAAACACACACATGCACTCACACTTGTACCTAACAGGCATCCTTGTGCATTTTAAAAGTATGTGATGTATTTGTACTTTGTGCTACTAGACTATGTGATTTGAAGATTTTTTTCAGCTTAACAAACTTGCCTTGAGCACTTACTCTGCAGTAAGCACTCCACTAAATGTTGCAGATAAATAGAATTTAACCATGGAGGTTATACTTGTGAAGAGTGACAAGCAAACCAGTCTTTATCAAAGCTAAGATACGTTCCAGGGAATGAAACCACTGATTAGAATGGCAATACTCAGAACAAGTATTTTGATGACAACACAAATACTCTTGAAAATAAAATGTCTGTCTTGATTCTTCTCTGTATAATAGGTGGAAATGGTCACTTTTTGATACAGTTAAGTTACCAGACGCTGCTATATCTTGCTGGAGGCATTGTGTTCCTTCATCCCCACTGCTTGTACAGTTTATTTCCTCAGGAGCATGCTCTCTATAAACCAGCCACTGTGCTAATACTTTCCATGTTTTAACTCAATTATTAAAATGTATAAATTATTTACTACTATTATACCCCTTGTCAAGATTAAGAGATTACATAATTTGTGAAAGGTCACAGTTAATCAATGGATGGTGGAGTTGTAATTCTTACTTAAACCTAGAATTTTTTGTTGCTAGTGATGTTTTTAGCTATGTTAGCCTACATTACCATCCATAAAAAATTGACTTGAAATTAAGTAAAATTAAGTAGAAATGTAATGCTGGATAAAATATGCGAAAATGAGGTAGATATCATTTTTACCTTTAAGACTTGAACAGTCATTGTTCAGTTCAGCTTTTGGTATGGTTAGAAAACTTAAAGACAGCATATTGCACACAAACTTGCAGGGATAGATGATCAATGCCCATGAGTAAAAATTTCAAGATTTCATCATTAAGGTAAATACTTTAGTTCCCATAAATGTATCTATGTGTAGCTAAACATCACCAGACTGAGAGGATTCTATTGATTTTACTGTTACCCTACATTCCATCTCTCTGCCAGCTGTGGTCATATGAAGTGATCAGTTTTAAGCGATAAAGATATCAGACTCCCATTGATAAATATGTTCCACACTACGTGGTCAGTCACTTAGAAATCAAAAAGCGATTTTATGTCTTAAATATTGTTGTATGTCTCAAGATCTCATTCAACTGATGACATTTTATAAGAGAAAAGTAGGAAGCCCATATTAACTCACTAAATAATTAGTGTGGCAAAGCTTGACTTCTATGCAAAGATAGAGGAAAAAAAAATTCACTTGAGTTTTAAGTGGTTTATAGATTCAAAAATATTACATAGATGGGACTTTTGGTAAAACTGACCATTATTTTTAATACTACTTACAGAAAATAGACATTTAATTGAGGGCACAGTATGGAAGAGAGAAAATGTAATTTTGCCTCACTCTAAATATAATTAGCGATTAAACACCAAACATGTCCACTCAGATGCAACATTCTTTTGTGGTTTGAGACAGAAGAGAACAGGTAAGAGAAACTGATAGATGTTCCAACAGCCCAAGGTTTCAAGGTGCTATGTGCATGCTGCAGTTAATTTAGAAGACCCAGGACCACTGTGATGTGCTTAGTCTGAGTTAAAGAAATTTAGTGGTGGCACATAAACCTGAGATCATTGCTACCATCTTGGTGCAACTTTAGTTCCCAACACAAGCAAATAAAAACATTTCTGAAACACTGAAATCCCTGGACTTTCATGGAGAGGGTTGAGATGGTATAGTTTGACCTATATATACATATTTAGGTCATATTTATTGCCAGAGTGCTAACACTGATTTTATTTTTGAAAGTTTAGTTCACTTTATATCTTACTATATATTACTGGGTATTTGTGAGAACTATTTTCTATTAAGAAGTGTGCTTAATTAAAATTTAGACTGTCTTGCATTTCAGAGTGGTCAGATTTTTTTCAAACAAAAACTTTATAATTTTTTTACTTTTTCTGCTTGGGATAAACATGGGATTTTGATTATTTCATTTAAAGGCCTTATATAGCAACGTAAGCCACTAATCATTTTCTTTAAATCTAAACTTCATGAAAAGAAAATTAGAAATTACTAATTTGGTGATGACTTCAGTATAAACAGATTGAGATAAGTCATTTGTCAGGGGTGATGAGATGATAATTTTCAGAGCTTAATCCCCCCAAGAACAAAGGTGAAGGAAAAATAATCAAGGTACAAGTATCAGTGAGAGTAAAGGCCTCCTGTGAAGTCTTGTGTTCTATTTAAGATTAACAGTTACTCTTTCATTCTTAAACTCCGTCTCAAGTAGTGAAAGCACTTGGATGAAATTTCCAAATCAGTGGGTGATCTGGACCTAGAATAAGGTTTTATAACATTCTTCTACTGCCTCTTATCTGTTTCCAGAAAAACCAACTCCCTCTTTCCAAATATCAAACATATGGTCATGAACCCTTTGGAACATCCATCTCAACTACTCAAAAGCTTAGGGAAGATAAACTTGCTTCACAAATTGATACCAGATTTCAAAACATCTTTGGTTGGGGTAGTATCCAGTTAGGAGCTGGGCCTGGGGCTCACATGTGAACTTGAAGACTGTGCTTGATAGACTAAGACAAACTGCAAATGCAAAGCCCTGTGTCCCTCAGACATGGATGAAAAAAGACCTCTCTTCCATTTATTTCCTGTTGTCCTTAAAAGAAATGTGTTCTACTTTTCCTTTTTCAAGGGTCTCCTTCGTAGTTCCTTGAACCAATTCTTCTGACATACTCATTATTGAGAAAATAGTCTCAAATTTTAAAACGCAAAAGTGTCTATTATGATTCAAAGAAGATGCATTTGAGAAAAAAATTACGCATAGTTATCAAAAAACGTGAAGAAATATTTATAAAATTTTACTCTTTTTTGAACAAGTGATTTAAGCGAGGAAAACTGTCCTGTGCTGAAACATGACGTTGGGGCAGCAGCTCAGAATGCACAGGTCTTAGAATACCAATACTGAGGTATTGGTACATGTATTTGCATGAGCAGCAAGAAATGCTTTCATTGGGTTTTTCTATTGAATGACTGTTTTTATACAAAGTTTATTAATCAACTTTTATTTTGGAGAGCTGCTGAAGATATTTATTTTTCAAAATTGATTATGCTTAAGATACATGGCATTAAACTCAATTTTGTAAGGATCTTCAACAGGATATTTTAAATATATCATGTTCATTCAAAAGATGTGATATTGAGAAGGAATATGGAAGTTATTTAATTTTGGAGTGAGATACTTACAGATTGTCCTTTTAGAATTTGTCATTACATGGGGTGCAGTTAACACTTTCTCTTAGTCACCACTGGTATGTTAATAGTTGTTATAAACACAAATGCTGACATATGTACCACTAATTGTTCTATAAAACTTTATTATCCTAATTCTCCTGTATATTCCCAAAATTATAAAGTTGTACAAGTTATGACTGAATATTTTTTATCATGAATCATAAGCAATGTCAGAATTTTGAGAATGGAAAGTACAAATGGCATTATTATAAATTTAAGTTATTTTAGGTTATTTTATCTATTGTATAATTATTACTTTTAGCAAGCATTTGAATACATAAAGAAGTAATCTTTGTAGTTTATGCAAATAAACATAACATTTTTATCCATTCTTAGCCTTTGTGTCTTCAAAATTCTTACAAACATAATGCCTTACCTTTGCCCTTCAGAAGGGTTTGAAGACATCTTGGACCTGAGTAGCTCCCTTTACTCTCTGGCACCTACTTAGTAGAACACACCACACTGAATCCTTGCTGGTACTATAGCCACTTGTGATAAAAATTACTCATTTTTAACATCAACAATCTTTTAGTTAGATTCTTTTATTCCTTAAGAAATCTTGTTTTACAGTGATTTGTGAACATTTGTTTTGTTACTTAGGTTTCTAGCCATTTGAATTTTTAACCACTCTAGGGCTAGTGTTCAGATACATTCTTTTTCTTAGTTTGTAATTTTCAAATGTAATATAACGAATATACACAGGAAAAATTGCAAACATTACACAGAACTATGTTGGGGTACAACTGAATAAGGTTAAAAACTAAGTCCCTACTCCTGACCCAGAAGGCAGGTTTGGGAAGTTTGAATAGGTAAGGGAATGGATGAGGTGGCCTTGGGGATAAGGCCATAAAACTGACCCTGTAATCAGAAGAAACAGCCCAGCTAGTAATGTAGAAGCAGAGACCAGGACATGTTTCTATGTCAAAGGCCAGCACTAGGGACCAGAACATCACAGAACATCACAGATAATTGGTGCAAACTGGTGCTCAGTTTAGAAAGCCCGCAAAAACATTATAAAAGAGAACCTCAAATCCTCCTTCATGTGCAGACTTCTCCCATCTCACCCACTGCTTTTCTTCACAGTGTATTTCAATAAATCCACCTGTTCCGTTCTCCACTCTGTCTCTGGTGAATTCTTTCACCTCTGTGCCTCTGGCTGCACCCTGATCTTCTCCCCATAACAGAGTATAAAAAATGTGTCTCTACTCACAGCTGTCAGTTTCTATTCCCCAAAATAACCTGTTGCTATTATACCACAGACCTTTAAAAATATGTAGAGTTGGGATCAGTTTCTGCTTAATCTCTCTATATTTCTCTTAATATAACTTGGTGTTATTTTCATATAAATTAAATTATACTTGATTTTTCTAATGTTTACAAAAATTTCATTTATCAAAATATAATAATTTATACAAACAGTTCACAATTGGTGAGTACTTAGGTTATTTTTCATTTTACTATATTGAGTTTTATTGACATATGCATTCCTGTACATAATTACGTCCTGAATAATTTTTCAAATCTACTTGTCAGGGTTCTTAGTTACAAGTGTAAGAAACCAGTGCAAATTCTCTTAAGTACCATTTTGATATATTAATTTAAATTTTAATTTAATGAATAAGTTGAGCATATTTTGTGTTTATAAGCCTTTTGCTTTTCTCTTATTTTCTTGTCTAATTGTCTATTAGATTTTTATAATTTTATTGATTTAAAATTATTTTAATATATGTAATTTGTTTTTCTTACTTGAACTATAACTTATGTACTGTAAAGTGCACAAGACTTCAGTGTATAGTTTAATCAATTTTTACATATTTCCCTCGAGTAGATACGTAGGTGTGAAATTGCTGAATAGCAGCACAGGTTTTTGTTCAGCTTTAAGAGATTGTGTCAAATAATGGTGGAGATTTAATTTGCGCTGATTTCAGTAACATAGATGAGTTCTAAAGCTCAAGATGTTACATTCTAGTCAACATTGATATTGTTAGGTTTTTGAATTTAGAGATTTATTTTTGTAATGGTTACTTGTTTTTAATTTGCATTTGAAAAAATATTCTGTTGATATGTCAATCGAAGCCAAATTGTTAAATAATGTCATTGCTGCAAGATTTAGTTGCCCAAGATTATTTGTTAATCCAACAGTTTCGGGAGGAAAATATTAAAGATACTGATTTAGTTTTCTTACTGTATAACCTAAAAACAACTGTCTAGTAGCAAATAACTTATTTGCATATATATACCTGATTCTTACAAATGTCATAAAAGCTTTCTTTATCCTGCAATATGGCAGGCAAACTAGATGTTTAGAGGACTCTCTTCCAATACAGCATACCTTAAAAAGCTACTGGCTAAAAAAAATTTTAATGCCTGTTTACACTGAAGGGAAAACAGAGAATTCCAGAGACATATGGTGATATTGGAGTCGATTTATCTCCATGACTTACAGCCTAGTTTTGAGAGGGTGAAATGCAGAGAGAAAAAAAAAAAAAAAGTAGGAAAATTTACCATAAATCAAGTGTGAACAGGATAAAGCCACATTCAGCAGTGGAAGATTTGGAGGTTTATGCTTTGGACTGAATTGAAAAAATAAAAGGAAAACAAAAAGCTGATAATTCCTATGCTTAGGTTTTGTCCACTCAGATTTCTACCCTCAGATTTTCGTTTACATGAAATTTGGGCCAGAATTCATGGTGGTGGTTCAGAAAAACATAAGCAGAGTGTTTAGTTAAGAGTCCCAGACTGATTGAGTCTTTAACCTGCATCACAGAAGCAAAGGCAGATGATGGTGTCTGGGGAAATCCATCTTCAGCTCAGACCCAGAAGACCTCAAAATTCGAAGGAGCATATAACGACTGACAAAATCACTTACACAAGGACACAAGTGCCATTAGTGAGAGTCAGCTGGAACAAAAGATGACAGTATTAGAACCATAAAGATGGTAAAATCAATACAATATGCCCAGGAAGGTGGGGGGGGGGAATGGAAAAGGTTTGTTTTTAAAGATAGTATTGAATTGCTGAATCAATGCCGTGGTTCCCTACTTGGAACTCCTACAGGAAGAGATACTTTTTTTTCCCGTCGTTTAAGCCATTTTAGTTGGCTATTCTACTTAGAGCTGAAAGCATTTCAACTGATACAGAGAAAAAGAAACTGACTTGGGATGACTGTGGTCACAAAAATAGCAATACAATGCGATTGATTTGCAGAAGGATGGATGTTTATTCTGTTTCTGGTGTTAGAAAACTAGCCCTAGGAGACTGAAAAAAATATATAAAAAAGACCAATTCTAAGATTGAATAAAACACACCATCGTAAAGGTGACACAAATCTTTAACCCAGATAAAACTGAAGACTATTTAATATATATATATATATATATATATATATATATATATATATTTTTTTCTTCTTTTAGAAATAATGGCTGCATTCACATTTTTCCTTGCTGAGATTACCAATCATAAGAGCAAAGACAAAGGAATTGCTCAGGCCTACAAGGCATTTATCACTCCCACTTGCAGTTTTTTCTTTTTGACTCAACATTTTGGCTTCTTCTGTTGTGCTGATTTTAATTTCAAGAGCTCTCCTGCAGTTGCTTTTAAGAGTCTTTGAAACAGGGCCCACATGTAACAAATGTGCTGCAGTCCCACAATAGGGAGTTAAGCCTCTGGGAAAGGAGTTTCATGTGGATAACACTGATGGAAACTATCAACAGCTTGGTGTAGGTGGAGGTAGAACTATTGACAGATGAAATTGCTTGCAATTTCATATAGACTATATTGATAGCACACTGGGATATGTGATGAAGAATATATATATACATATATATATTTAAAGCAAGCCATATATATATATATACATATATACATACACACTATATTTATATTAATAGCAAGCCTTAAGAGTGCATCAAATATATGCTGATGGCCTATATAAAAATCTTGTTAGTAACTATTTTTTTATAGCTTCAAAGCTTGTTATTTCAAGGCACTATAATTTCATGGGAAGGCTGTCAGGGAAAATTTTTGAATCTGTAATATCTAAAAACTTTTTTAGTGAAACTATGCCAGACTCTTAAATTTCTCAAGGTGGTCAGATGTTGAATTTTCCACTGCAGGGCCTTTAACCCTTTGCATTAAAGGGATGACACTTGACCAGGGAATTTGACTCCATCATCTCTCTTACTTATCATAACAGTATCACCTCATCCTATTATTTCCATCTTCTAAGTGTCTCCTGAATGTAGCCATGTTTGAACCCCTCGCTCACCATTCTAGTCCAGGTTCCCATGATATTTTACTAGATGATGGTGATAGTTTACTTCACGCATTTGGGTGAATGTGCAGTAATATGGTAGAGCATTGTTTTGCATTTGAAATGAAAAATGAAATTAAGCATCTTTTTAGTTAATGTTTTGATCATTCAGGTATCCACTTAAAAATATTTGATTAACTCTTTTGCCTATTTCTTCCTACTTGTTTGCTTTTGCTTCCAATTGATTTGTAAAAGTCCTTTATATATTTTAGATAGAAGTTCTCTGTCAGGTAAATGGATTGGAATCACATTTTTCTACTCTTTGGCTTGCTTTTCCACTCTCTTAATGAAATCTTTTGATGACCAATAATGCATAATTGTAATAGAGCATAATTTATTGTTTTTCTCTTTGATTACCATTTTTTGAGTCCTGTTTAAGAAACTATAACCCACCCTCAGAGTATAAATATATTCTATTTACTTTTACAATTCATCTTGAATTAAGTGTTTTTTTGGTGTGATATAATTTAAGGGTATCTGTATTAGATTTTTATTGTTGTGTAACAAATCATAAATCTAGTAGCTGAAAACAACATGTTTTATTATATTTTCTGTAAGTTGGCAGTCTTGGGAATGCTAAGTTGGGTCCTCAGAGTATCACAAAGTTGCTAGCAAGACTAGGGTGGCATCTCAGCTGATGTTTAAGTTTCCTTCACAGCTCATATAATAATTAGCAGAGTTTATTTTCCTGTGGTTATTGAATTCATGGTGTGTGCTTATGCAGATCCCTCAAGGGAGAGAGGAATATCCTGCTGCTATGGGTTGCTGATCTTTGTATCCTATTATAAATGCCTCTCTGGTAAACTGAGTCAATTCAGGATAATTTATCTTTTCATTAAATAAAGTCAATTGATCAGAGACTTTAATTACATCTAAAATAATCCCTTCACTATTATTATATTCTGTCGTCATAAGCTAGTTATAGATTCTGCCAACACTCCAGAGGATGTTATGCTAATATCTGTACTGCTCAATGAGTCAATTCAGGATAATTTATCTTTTCATTAAATAAAGTCAATTGATCAGAGACTTTAATCACATCTAAAATAATCCCTTCACTATTATTGTATTTTGTCGTCATAAGCTAGTTATAAATTCTGCCAACACTCCAGAGGATGTTATGCTAATATCTGCACTGTTCAATGAATGTAACTTTACTATGAATATCCTAGCTGGTAGTTAAAATCTATTTTGTTCTTCCTCAATATTCATTAATTACTCTTGGTTCTTTACATTTCCATAATTAATAAAAGGTCTGTAGATCCTTTTGGATATCCTATATCTATAATTATGTCATTTATGAATAAAGACAGTTTCATTTGTTCTGATATAATTTTTAAAAAAAGTTTCTTATTTTTCTCTCATATTTCATTTTCCAGGCATAAATATTTTGGGACAGGCTATTTTACAGAAAATCTTTGGCAAATACATAATTATTTCCTTAGGATGAATTTTTAAAAATGTAAAACCTAGGTAAAGAGCATATATATTTTTCAATTTCAAAAACATTATAGACTATTTCTCTAGAAAGGTTGCATCAATTTACACTCAATCAGCAATGCCTGAGAGAATGTCTGGTTCTCTACTCCTTCACTGATAATGGATATTATCATTCATTTAAATCTTAATCAAGATTTTATTATTTTATTATATGTTACTGGACCAAGGGTCCAATATCAATAAATTATATATGTATCAATATTATAGAAACTGTTCATTTCCCATCACTGTTATTTCCATTTTCTGGAGCAGAGCAGTTAAGACCGGCCAGCGGTTGTCCCTACTGATTTAGTGGCCTAAGCCGTGGGCGCTTCAGACTAGTCTTTGGTGGCAGCTGATGTGTGGTCCTCAGGAGGGAACTGCTAAATCACTCAGCGGCACTGGCACCTCCATGCCTTCACACCAGTCTCCCCGACTCTCGGGAGTAAGAGTAAATTCTGAAGCTGGAGTAGCCCATTTACTTTGAATTTCCTCCCTGGTCACATCAGCTGCTCTTCCTTTTCAATCACTTCAGGACCTCAGTGGAAGTAATGCCCGGACAGGCTACCCTCCCGCAGGTGTCCATGGGAGATGGAACTACGCATGCGCAGACCTTCCCTGACCGCGTGCTCCACCGTAGACCCGCCCAGTGAACCTCCCTCTTGTTGCCGGGGTGGGAGGGCCACAGAGTGTAGAGGAGAGCCATGTGGCCCAGTGGGAAGAGAGGCAGGTTAACGTAAGACGCCTCTGTGAGAAGCCGGTGGAGTCAGTGACCGCGTGAAGTTGTGGCTTCCGGAAGGCTGCCTGCCTCTGGGTAGTTAAGGTCGTGGGGAGTAACTCATCCAGTAAGAGAAGTGCCTCGGTAGTACATGCTGATGCCATAGCTCACTGGCTTTTGTTTATGGACAGTATGACACCGATTTCAGTCAGGTTTTCAGTGGTGACAATGGCACACGCTGCCAGCAGACACTTCTCCTGGTTTCTCTTCAGATTTATAAGGTAGATGCCATGACTTTTCCTATTGTAGAAAGACTGTCCCTTTTGGAAGTCAAGTTTGGTGCCATCTAAGTGGGTTCCTGCTGCAAGGATTTGAGGACATCCTCCCTCTTCATTTACAGAACATGGAGAGCTACATAGAGGGCTACAGGCATAGACATCATGACGTTGCCTTTCAAGTTACCATGGTAACCCGGAACAGTGCTGTCCCCCTCTCTGGTAGCACAGAAAGGTAATGAGTTCTATTTCACTTTACTTTTTTTTAGTATTATCTGTTTATAATTTTATCATATGTATTATCTGTTTATATTCCTTGCTGTGTGAATTGCCACTTGATGCTTTCCCATTTTCCTTGGGAGAGTCTTTGGATTACTAAGTTGCAAGTGCACCTTATGCAGTAGCTAGTTCAAACACTAATGCCTCAAACACATTGCAAAAATACTTTCTCTGTTTGGGACCTGTTTTTAAAATCATTTAAGAGTATTAATGAGCAGGTATACTTATATTTTAAATAGTTTTTGCCAAAAATAAGATATTGAAAATAGATTGTCTGAAAAACTAACCTAGCAGTTTCAGACAGGCTGTTAGAATATTAGTTTATAATCAAAAAGTGAAACAAGGTTCAGAAACCAGCAATGGAAACAAAGCATAATAAATAATATTGAATGTCTTTCAAGGGAAGAATGATAGAAACTGATTCCATGGAGGAGCTAAAGGAAATATGAATCACAGATGATTCCAAAGTTTGAGTCTGAGAAACATGTAGAAATAAAAAATATTGGCCTGCTGCGCCTTTATTTTTCTCAAGGTTTGCTTTGCTTGGTTTTAATTAAATTGAGTTTCAGGTGACAACAATGTACCTATATGAACACTAAAGAGTTCTGAGATTTACTTTTCCTACCTCGTCTTTGATAAGCATTTCGAAATAACTAAACTCCTGCTTTGTTTTGTTTCATTAGTTAGCTAATATTCATGATGTTTGCTAGTGACCACCAGGTAAAAAGGGATTTCCCAGCCATCCTCTAGCCTCCTACTAAGATTGTGTTACTCTTCCTGTCCCGTGTTAGTCCAGGGTCATGGATGAGTGGTTGCAGTGATCTGTTGTGACATGAGATCCCAGTATGCAATTTGCTTCCCATCATGGCTAATGGCAAATAATAACTTAACTGGTCATGGTCCTTAGGTGTCTCAATATGGCTACTTAGAGCAATGGACCAAGAGAGCTCATCTTGGGGCCTCCCTGGTGGTGAAGCGATTGAGCACTGCGCTGTGGAGCTGTCGGCAGCTCTCGATGCCGCCCAGCCGGGGAGAATCCCACATGGTGCGGCAGACCTCTCCCGCCCCGCCCGCTGCTCCCCTCAGCAGTGTATTTCTGATCTGCCTGTTCTACTCCCGGCTCTGTCTCTGGTGAACCCTCTCGCCGCCCCATGCCTCTGGCCTGTACCCCAGCTTGTGTGTATAAATAAATAAATCTTTAAAAACAAAAATCTTTAAAAAAATGTACTTTGAAATATACACAATAATATGGGATGAATCTCAATGTATTTTAACTGAGTGAAAAAAAGCCAGACCAAAAAAGAAAGATTATACCCCCTATGTAATCTTATTTACTTAAAATTCTGGAAAATTCAAAGTAATTTATGGTAACAAAGAGTAGGTTAGTGTTTGCCTGGGGAGTCCATGTATTGGGAAGGGGTGAGAGAAGGGATCTCCAAAGGACACAACTGGATGGGAATTCCTGTCCTTAGCGCATAAATGGAGAATATGTTTACCACTTCTAGGATGGACATGTAGGTGAAATGGACAACTCCCGGGGGTAGTGGAACAATTCATTGTATTGCCAAATGGCCAGTGGCTCATTGTATGGCAAATAGTGGTCAGTGTTTACCTTGAACATTCCCTCAGACTTATGTGAGAAGAGAATAAACTCTTTCAAGTCATTGAATCATTGTTGTGCAGCCTAGCCTTACTTTATCAAACATTTTTTTGCATTTAAAATTTCAATAACATGATTTTTTTATTTAAGGAATTCTCTTCCAACACATCTTGTAATTTTTATTATATCATGTTTCATGCTTATTTTTCAAAAATATTAAGATTCATTTTCCACATTTTATTAGTAATCATTTTATTATTTTATATTAGTAATCATTTTATATTCTGTAGTTGATAATGCCAACATTTGAAGTCCTTAAGTCATCTATATCTATTGTTATTTCTTTAACTCTAACACACAGAGACTTGTTTCCTCTTGTATATATTTTTTAAATAATGGAATGTTGTTTGATTGAACTTCATTTTGGAAGCTTTAAGAGTTCTGAGTTAAGAATGTGTTCCCGGGGCCTCCCCGGTGGTGCAGCGGTTAAGCGCTGCGCTGTGGAGCTGTCAGCTGCGGCGACGCGAGTTCGATGCCTGGCCAGGGAGAGTCCCACATGGCGCGGCAGACCTTTCCTGCCTCGCCCGCTGCTCCCCTCAGCAGTGTATTTCTGATCTGCCTGTTCTGCTCCCCGCTTTGTCTCTGGTGAACCCTCTCGCCGCCCCACGCCTCTGGCCTGTACCCCAGCTTGTATGTATAAAAAAAAAATTAACCTCTTAAAAAAAAAAAAGAATGTGTTCCCTCTGAGTGGGTATGCATATTCTTCTGTCTGGTTACAGGAGGGCTACCAATCTCTTAGAATTTTATTTGCTCAGATTATAGTTTTACCCAGCATACTGTAAATACAAATTTGAATTCCAGTTTTATGTTCTGATGGAGAGACTTATTAGACCTACATATTTTTTATTTTTTATTTTTTTAAGAAAAGGAAAAAAGTTTATTAGAGAGTAAAGGAACAGAAATTCCACCTCCTGGGCAGGTGGAACCAGACCAATGAGGGGCAAGGAAGCTCATATTTTTTTCTTTTATCCAGAGAAGTTTTGGTTCCCTTTGACAGAAAGAGGGCCCTATCTTTTTGTCAAGTTCTCAGGCTAAGCTCTAACCCTTTGCCTATAAAGCCCCCTTTCCAGTACAAGATGAGCATTAACTATTTGGTCCTAAGATAGGGATGACTGGTAAAATACAGACCATCTGGTTTTAATTAAATTTCAGATAAACAATGGAATATGTTTTTTAGTATGTGTATGTCCCATGAAATTTTTTTTACAAAATTAAAAAGTTGTTACTATTTAAATTTAACTAGATGTTCTGTATTTTTATTTTCTAAATCCAGTATCTGAATTTGGATTTTCTTATCTTTCCAGTTACAACTCCCTGTTAACTTTTTTTTTTTTTTTTACCTTGAGGATTTAACATTTTGTCCAATGTTAGGTTTTTACAGTGTGCAGTTTGTGTGAGACTACCTGGTCTCTCCTGTTCAAATCAGAGCCCACCTGTTTTATGTCTGTAGAGTCCTTCAGTTAATGATTTATTCAGTCTTAGATTCCATCTTGTTTCTTTGACGTGTTGCATATAACCGACTGGAATAAGCTCCTTTGAATTCAAAGAATGTTTATGCCATTTTAAGGAAATAAGTATTTATTTTAAGGAAATAACTTTAACCTGAGATATCATCTATGGTATGTTTCCCAATATTCTGGGGGTAGTGGAACTGCAAAAGAGTCATATTTTTAACCTTACCATTTTGGACCTAATATGTATCTTCCAAACTCAACAAATTTTTGTATGCTGCAATCTTTCCTATCTCCTACTTCAGCTAGTTCCAACTGAGTGCAAAAGTTTAATCTTTGCCGAACCTGATATTATTTCACAAAGTAAATAAATATACTTTGGATTTACTTTCTAAAATCATATTACTAATTATCTTAAAAGAGAGGGTCTGGGTTCTACACCTGCTTTTCTTCCTTTCCCAGCCATGGTCTATGAACACCCACCTGTCTGGCCAAATGATAGCTGATTGTAACTATAACTAAAATTAGTCATGGATCAGAGACTAAAATAGCTCCAGGGGACATTGATTTCATTATCTCTGTTCTAGTCCCCATGCAGGCTGTCTCATGGTGTCTCTATTTCTGAACATGTGTAGATTCAATCTCTTCTCCATATTCGAGTCTTTTAACAGGAAGATGGTGTGATGGTTTCACTAACTTCCAGCATTCCTAGTCTCCTTTCCTTTATGCTTGGTGCAGGCCACCTTTGATCACGTGCCTGCCACTGACACAATCATTGGCTCTCACAGAGGGAAGTATTAACTGTCACCTCTTCTCTGGGGTAGGGGTGGGAGAGATCTTAAAGCCAAAGGTCACCTCGAGTGCGCCGTGCTCTAAATACCTCAATACCACCTCCACATAGCATTATCACATTCTTTACACTTTTTAATGATAGGTCAGATATCAGAGGAAGAAATGATTCATTTTTGACAAATGAGGCCATAGAAATAGGAAAATGATGAAAGGAAATGAAATCTTGGTGAAGTGGATGAGGGGTGCAGGAGAGGAGGTTTTCCTTTCTGGGCTGGGAAGTGTTAGATCTGCAGGAGAGGGCACTTGAAGTGAAAAATATTAATGATTTTCTCCAGGGCAACTGACCCCTTATAGTCCTTGTGGCAAACTGACTTCTCCAAATTCCCTAAATTCCACTTTTAACAACTTCAGCAATATGTTTCCAACACAGTCTGGTGCAAGGCTCTCTGCCATGCACACTCTTGCCACAAAAACTGGGCAGAGAAAACTGCTCCCAGCTGAGATTTATGACTGGTTTCAATAGCTCAGCCAGATGTGGAGGCCAGGAGAGGTGGAGAATATGGGAATTAGAGAGCTGTTGTGGCTGTGGAAATAGTGTGAGAGAGAAAAATCATGCCTAGCAGAAGAGATACTGAGTAGTAGCTGAAGATATGAGATGCAAGTCAGCCATATCACTCTTAACTTCACCAAAAGTATACATCCTTAGAGGCAGAAAAATACACTAAAACATTGCATTTGAAGAAACAGTTTTCTAAAATAAAAATCACTTGTAGACATGTGATGCTAATCCTGTTTAAAATAGCTAACAAATGATGACAATTACTTTTGAAATACTATCCAACTAAGGAGTAGCATCTTCACTAGAGGGGCATTTACCAGGGATGTATGAATTGAAAAATGTAGCCAGTGGCTTTGTAGGAATGGCCAAGTATTAGCTGAAGCTAAAATTTAGTTTTGAATGGCTTGATTTAATCAACCCAAGAAGATGGTTTGTGGGTTTGAATTGTCTGTTTGAAGTTTGGGAGGGTGATACCTCCATTCTCCTTTTTGGTCAGGAGAGCTTTGGCTATTCGAGGTTTTTGGTGATTCCATATTAACTTTATCAGTATTCATTCAATCTTTTTGAAGAATGTCATCGAGATTTTTATTGGAATAGCGTTGAATCTGTAAATTGCTTTAGGTGGTATGGCCATTTTGATAATGTTAATTCTTCCTATCCATGAGCAGGGTATGTCTTTCCATTTCTTTGTGTCTTCTTCTATTTCTTTTAATAATAGTTTATAGTTTTCTTTGTATAGAAGCTTTGTTTCTTTTGTTAGGTTTATTCCCAGGTATTTGATTTTTTTTGCTCAATTGTAAAGGGGGTGGTTTTCCTGATTTCCTTTTCTTCGGATTGATTGTTTGCATATAGGAAGGCTACTGATTTTTGTGTGTTGATTTTGTATCCTGCTACTTTACTAAATTGATTATTTTGATTAGTTTTTCTATGGAGTTTTTAGGGTTCTCTATGTATATTATCATGTCATCTGCAAATAGTGATAACTTCTTTCCCTATTTGGATTCCTTGTTTGCCTTTTTCTTGTCTTATTACTCTGGCTAGGACTTCCAATATTATAATTGAAAAGCAGTGGTGACAATGGACATCCTTGTCTTGTTCCAGATTTCAGGGGAAAGGCTTTCAGCTTTTCACCGTTGAGAATGATATTGGCTGTGGGTTTGTCATATGTGGTCTTTATCTTGTTGAGGTATGTTCCTTCTATCCCTAGATTTTCAAGGACTTTCATCATAAATGGGTGTTGAACTTTGTCGAATGCTTTCTCAGCTCTATTGATATGATCATATGGTTTTTATTTTTCTTTTTGTTGATGTGTTGGATCACATTAGTTGATTTTCTGATATTGAACCATCCTTGTGCCCCTGGAATAAATCCCACTTGGTTGTGATGAACTATCTTTTTGATGCGTTGTTGAATTCTATTATCTAAAATTTTATTGGGGATTTTTGCATTAGTGTTCATTAGAGATATTGGCCTGTAGTTTTCTTTTTTCGTGTTGTCCTTGTTCAGTTTTGGTATCAATGTGATGTTCGCTTCATAGAACGTCGTTAGTAGTGTTCCTTCTTTTTCAATTTTTTGAAAGAGTTTGTGTAAGATAGGCACTAGTTCATTTCTGAGTGTTTGGTAGAATTCATTAGTGAATCTGTCTGGTCCTGGTCTTTTGTTTTTGGGGTGTTTTAATTACTCTTTCTATTTCACTGCTTGTGATTGGCCTGTTTAGGTCTATGTCTTCTTTATCTAGTTTTGGGTGATTATATTGTTCTAGGAATTTGTCCATCTCTTCCAGATTGTTGAATTTGTTTCCATATAGGTTTTCAAGTAATCTCGGACTATTCTTTTGATTTCTCCTGAGTCTGTTGTAATTTCTCCTTTTTCATTTATGATCCTATTTATTTGCGTTTTCTCCTGTTTTTTCTTTGTGAGTCTGGCTAAAGGTTTGTCTATTTTGTTTATGTTTTCGAAGAACCAACTTTTGGTTTCATTGATCTTTTGTATTTTTTTTTTGTTTCTATCTCATTAATTTCTGCTTTGATTTTTATTATTTCCTTACTTCTATTAGTTTTTTGGGTTTTTTTGTTGTTCTTTTTCTAATTCCTTGAGATGAGAGATTAAGTTGTTTCTTTGAGTAATTTCTTGTTTCTTGATGTGGGCCTGCATTGCTATATACTTTTCTTTTATTACTGCTTTTGCTGTGTCCCATACATTCTGGAACGTGATGCCCTCATTGTCATTCAATGCAAAGTATTTTTTAATTTCTTTTTTGATCTCCTCATTAACCCAGTGGTTTTCCAGTAGTGTGGATTTCAATCTCCATGCAGAGGGTAGGTTGCTTGTTTTCTTTTCATGATTTATTTCTAGTTTAATGCCTTTATGATCACAGAAGATAGCTGGGATGATTTTGATCTTGATGAATCTGTTCGTGTTTGTCTTATGGCCCAACAATATGATCGATTCTGGAGAATGATCTGTGTGCACTTGAGAAAAATGTGTACTCGGATTTTTTTAGGTGTAGCATCCTGTAGATGTCTGTTAAGTCCATGAGGTCTAGGTCTTTGTTTAGGACTTTAATGTCCTTGTTTATTTTTTGTTTCGTTGATCTATCCATTGGTGACAGTGCAGTGTTGAAGTCTCCTACTATATATGTATTCTCTCTAATGTCTGTTTTCAGCGCTGATAATAATTGTCTTATGTATTTTGGTGCTCCTTCATTTGTTATGTATATGTTTATGAATGTTATATCTTCCTGATGCATCGTCCCCTTAATTGGGCTTTAGAACTTCTTGGAGTATTTTTTGGAGTGGGGGTTTAGTAGTAATGAATTTCTGGAGACTCTGTTTGAGAAGGTCCTTATTTTTTTCTAGTAGAGGAAGGAGAGCTTTGCAGGATAAAGTATTCTTTATCCTTTGCAGGATAAAGTATTGGTTGGCATTTGTTGATTTGGAGTTTTTTGATTATGTCAGTCCATTCTCTTCTTGCCCCTAGTGTTTCTTTGGAGAAGTCTGATGTCAGCCTGATTGGTTTTCCTTTATAAGTTAGCTGTTTCTTCCCTCTTGTTAGCTTCATTATTTTTTCTTTGTCTTGCACTCTCGAGAGCTTAACTATTATATGTCTTGCTGTGGGTTTCCTTTCATTATGATAGTATGGTGTACTTCTGGCTTCTTGTATGTCTATTTTTACTTCTTTCCTTGTGTTTGGGAAATTCTCGATTATCTGCTTGAACAGTTGCTTGGTTTCTTGGTCCTTCTCCTCACCTTCAGGGATTCCTATGACTCTTATATTTCCTTTTCTCATAGTGTCAGAGAGTTCCCGAAGTCTTTCCTCATGCCTTTTCCCTCGTGCTTCTTTTTCCTTCTCTTTATTGGTTCTTTTTATGTCTTAATCTTCAAGAGTACTGATTTGGTCTTCCATTTCATTGATTGTGCTTTTATTGCTTTTCTTTGAGTTCTTTAGCTCTTCCAACAATCCTTTAAGGTCGTGCATTTCCTTCATTTCTTTCTTTAGGGACTCAATTACCTTCTTCAATTACCTAATCATATTTCTCATCTCCCTCTTTTACTTTTCGTCTTCTTCATGTTTTTTAATCATGATACTTTTAAATTCCCTGTCTGGTAGGTGTTGTAGTTCTCCCATGTCATCATTGTTGGGTTCTGGAAGCTGATTTTTTTTTGTGGTGTGATCTTCCCTTGAGGGTTTATTTGGTTAATTGTATTTTTCTTCTCCCTGTTGTTTGTTTTCTGATTTGTTCTAGGTGTTGGGCCACTGTGTCACTGGTATTGGAAGGCATCTCTTTGGTGTGCTCCTACTGGGATGTCAGGAACTGTTGGCTAGTTCTCGCTTGGCACTGTTACACTGGACTTACACTGCAGAAAATTCCCTCCCTCGTCTCAGCTCCCAGAGGGGAGGGCAGGGGCTTCAGAAGATGGGGTGGGGTGGGAGGATGAATTTCCCCTATTTCCGGGGTTACTCTTGCTGGCAGGGGTCCCCTGTATCTGTTCCTTTCCTCAGTGACTCTCAGGGACAACCATCAGCTAGGAACGCACTTTCCCCCTAACCTTATAGTGCAGAGACTTCCCTCTCTCTTCTCAGGTCGGAGAGGGGAGATCAGGGGCTTCAGAAGATGGCGGGGTGGGGGTGGGGGGGTTCGGGGTGAACTCCCCCTGTTTCCAGGGTTACTCTTGCTGGTGGGGGTCCCCTGTATCTGTTCCTTTCCTCAGTGGATTACGGGGACAACCGTCAGCCAAGAATGCACTTTCCCCCTCTCTTTGTAGCACAGAGACTTCCTGATTCCAACGTTTTTTCCACATCTGTACAGCTGTCCTTCTCATTTGCGTTGTGCTCTGCTGCCACCTGCTGGTCATTGATGGGAAGGCAGAGGAAACTTCTGTGGGTCTTTGTCCTGCAGAGCCCTGCACAGTGGCTAGAGTCTCCTGCAGTTGCTCTCAGGGAACTTATTTTGAGACCCTCAGCTTGTCTTTTTTTTTTCAGGTGAATCTGAAGGTTCTGAATAAAGAATCTCTGTCTTCAAACCTGGTGTTTTAGCCTTCATAAAAGATGTGGATATAGGACTCTTTCCTGTGTTCTGGAAATTTTTGTTAGGAGGACCTGGCAGAGCCTGGATCAGGCAGTGCCTGATGGTGCTTAATGGCCATTTTCCAAATGGAAGATCTTCCTTCTTCTTTCCCCCAAGAAAAACTTGTCCCCTGCAGCGCTCCCATTTGGAACACATTTAGAGCCTGAAATTGTTCCAAGGATTTGGAGCCTGATGGACTCAGGCTTCAATTTGTGCAGCATTAAAAGAGTTCCTGTTATTTTCCCAACCCAAATGTGGGGAGAAACATTGAGTTATAATGTATATACATATATGCACACATATACAAAGAATAGAAAATTCCCAATCAAAGACCAAACATCAACAGCACTTTTCTGAGGGTGATGGAATTATTATATCCCCTTAACCACATTTTCTAGTTTTTACAGTGAATTTTTGTTAACTAATATAACTAGATGGAATTATTTTCTGAGGGTGATGGAATTATTATATCCCCTTAACCACATTTTCTAGTTTTTACAGTGAATTTTTGTTAACTAATATAGTATATTTTCATGTAAAAATACGGAGGAAAGTTTCTTAACGATAGACTCAGGGTATCTGTATCTGGAACTCTTTGTTGTGGATCAGATGGATGAGGATCTCCCAGGCAGGTGAGAACGCAGAAAGGGGCAGCTCTTTTTCGTTGCTCATTACTCATATCAACAGCTCGAAGACTGTGGACAGAGTTAATTAGCTTCTCTGATGCCACTGCCAGGTTGGCTGGGATAGGGCTCTCCTGGAGTTAGGGGCCCCTCACTTCTGTCACGTCCCCACCTGCTCTCATCCCAGCCCCATCCTGCACACGGTAAATAGCATGTCCTCATTCCAACCTCTCTTTCCATTGCCTTACTGAATTATCAACTCAGTGGCATCATAGACATAATACCTTCAGTATTAAATCAAGGGAGAAAGAGAGAAAAAGAGAATTTTTTCCCCCTGGAGAGTTTGAGAATATCAGAGTCTATGACTTATTCACCTACACAGTTAACTTGAACTGAGAGGAACTGAGATCTAGATGCGTTCCCTCCCTCCCTCCCCCCTCTCAGCAAATGAAATGCCATATGAATAAAATCAAGTTCAACTTCTCATCTCTCTCAACAAACTTTTTTTTTCTTTTTTCCTGAAAACAGAGCCATCATCCTTTCAGAAACTTAAGAATAACATCTGGGAGTTACTTTTGACTCTTTTTTCCCCATTTAAGCAAGTGTGCAGTCCTAAGATACCGCAGGGTATCTCTACCTTCCATTCTTCCCACTGTGGTTTCCCTGCTTCACTCCATTGCCCCTACTCATCTGTTATCTCTGACTTAAGAGGTTTCATGCTCCCAGTCTGTCTTCACCTGGTCAGTTTGACTTAGAGATGCTGTTTTCATCCGAGGGCCAGTTTTGACTGTCCTGCCAAAAACATTCAGACGTTATCCGCTATTGGCCAGTAAAAGCTGGATTCCATGAACTCAATGTCTAACTCCCTCCACAATCCAACCCCAGGCTTACTGCCTACTTTTCCCCTTCTTATAACCTAGTCAGCAGCCAGACTGACTCCTTTTCCAAGCACTGTAATTGACACTGGGCTGTAGAGACAGCGGGGCACACTTCTTGCTCTCCCGTAGCTCTAAGTCTTGTTGGAGAAACAGTGAATAGTGGAATACGTAATCTAGAGGAATGCCCAAGGCTCTCTAGAAGTCTAGGCCAGAGATTATCTGGAAGGCTTCCTTAGGCAAAGGGCAGATAAGAATGGGAATTAGCTAGCTGACTTAGGGTAAAGATTGGGGCTGGGGAATTTTGTGCAGAGGCAACTGCCATGCAGATGCGTGGAACTGCAAGAATATAGACAACACTATATATAAATAGTTTGGAATGACTGCAGCTTAGGTTGCATGAGAGAAAGCAGTTGAAGGTGATGCTGGGGACGTTGAGACAGCATTAACGTTAGTATCGTCCTAGGGGCTCTGTATTTTGCATAACATTTTTCATGGACTTTCCTATTTACTTTTCACAAAACACTGTGATATTGATATAATTTCTTCTGCTGCAGTATGTGTTTCTGTAATACTAGGTAATTCATGCACGATTGAAAAATAGGGGAATTATTTTAGCATAATGAAGTTGAGTGATTCAAACACATTCTTTTCCTAGGCGAGGGTAATGGAAGAACGGGAGTAAAATGAGAACTTTCAGGAGGAAATGAGAAAGCCCTCAGCTCAACTGTGACTTAGGCTGGGACCCTTACTGCTCTATTTTAAGAAAATTAAACAGGGGAACCTGAGGGCTCACTCTCTAAAGGTCCAGTCTTATGTGGGTTCCTGTCAGGTATACATCCCTCTGTGTTCATTCTCTCCAGCCCCCTGGCTCAGAGCTCTGCTTCTCTCTGTCTTTTGTTGGCTGCTATGTGATAAAATCTTCACTCTATAATTTTATGCTTTAAAAATACCCCTGTAGTAACCGTTAGCATTCTGAAGAGCCTGCCTGCATCATTTAAGTTGTCTCCTGAAATTCCAATTATTGTTTTTGTTAGTGCTCTGGTTGCAAAGCATCATAGCTTTTGGGAGATCTGTTCAATTTTATTTTTTCCTTCAACTCTTTTATTTTTAGTGTGTGATTTTGTAGAACAGGAGATTTTTCGGGATTGTGTATGGAGTGCAACAAGAGACAAGTGCGTTCAGATTCTCGTATTCTGGAAGAGGAATTAGGAGCTTAGATGCTTATAACTCACTCATGTTTGCACAGATGGTAAATGATAAAGCTGGATCCACAGCTCAAGCTACATTGTTTTGTGGTTGCAGATTATGTAGTATTTTATGTCCCATGTAGGCTGGTTTATGAAAATCTGTTATCTCTCAGCAACAAGCCCACCCTTTTATACTGATATATGGTGGTGGGACCAGGACTTTGGAAATTTCATTTTCCAGATCCTTTTGCCTGCTGCTTTCCTGTTGGCTTTTGCCAATGGGAAGCACTAGAAAAAGACCAGAGATAGAGGAGGAGAAAGTTGACTTCCTTCCCATTATCCTGTTCTTTTCATAAAAGTCACAATAGTTGACTCCAATCTTTCTATGCCCTCATGCAGCAGGGAGGCAGCCCCTTTCACTATCAGTGAATAGCCATTCCATGCTCCTGCCCCAGAAGGGCCTTGCTGTCCAGTCTCTCCTTAGCTTGTGATTTAAGTACCTATTTTCCAGACCTCCTTCCAAGGATTCTGAATTTCAAGCCCCCAAACTTCTGCTCCAAGCTCTGGAAACACCATCTTTCAACATTAGGGTCCCCATTCCTAGGAATCAGGATTTGCTTCCTGCAGTTTTTAATCTCAGAATTATTGCCCTGTTCCTCCTTTGCTCTTTCAGCCTTCTAACATTTGCATAACCAGTTCCTGGCATTAAATCTCCTATCTTTAGAAAAGTTAATGTGTTCTGTTTCCCTGAGCAGGCACTGTTTGTCACTTCATGCTCATACATACTTTTCTAGAAAAGGTGAGTCTTTGGAGGCATTTAAGCAGAAACCTCCCTGATGCCTTGCTGGAGATCTTACTTTATTTCTTTGTTTGGCAGCATTGTACTGTGTTGACAACTTTTTCCCCTTTAAACCTGATAGGGTTTTGGCTTGTATAATTTTTTTTAAAAAAAGATTTATTTATTTATGCATACAAGAGCTGGGGTCAGGCCAGAGGTGTGGGTTGGTGAGAGGATTCACCAGAGACAGAGTGGAGAGCAGAATAGACAAATTGACTGAAATACACTGCTGAGGGGAGCAGGGGGCGAGGCAGGAGAGGTCTCCTGTGCCATGTGGAGAGCTCCCTGGCTGGGGATTGAACTCTTGCTGCAGTGACTGCATATAGATAGCTTCATAGTGCTGAGACTTAACCCCTTGCGCCACCAGGGAGGCTCCCTATAACGTTATATTCTTGTGGATTGCCCACCTCTCTGGCCACTCTTTCTCAGCCTCTTATAAAGATTCTTTCTTTTATCCTGGCATTTCATAGAACCCTGATAGAGACATTTTTATTTGTTCAATCTACACACTTTTCCTGAAGTAGCATATCCATTCCCATAGTTTCTGCTATTATCCTTCTTCTGCTGATGCATAGAGGTTCATGGCTTCAGTCTAGGCATTCTTCTCACTTGTAGACCTGTTTCTCCAACTGCCCTCTGGACATTTGTATTTGAATGTCCCTGTAACTAGAATTAGGTAGCCTCTATTGCCATAGAGAGAGACAGTGCAGCTAGAAAACCTTCCTGATTGACGTTATAAACACAAGCATCTCAAGCTAAGTTGATCATCAACTGTTTCTCCTACTAGTCATTCTCTCCCTCTGTGTTCCTAGTGTGTGTGGCTGTCTCCAGAGGTCTACCAGTTGTCCAAGTCAAAACCCTGGGTGTCCTACTTCTCCTTTTACTATAGACACATAAATCCTATAGATTATATGTCTTCATTCAATATATTTATTTTATCATCTCTGTCACAATTCTGCCCTGCCACAATTTCTAACAATTTCTTATAGGTTTTCAAGTTTCTAATTTTGTTATTTTAAAGTTCAGTTTCCATATAGGGCTGTATTTCTCCTCCCCGCATAAAAGTCTAATCAGAGTCTTTTGTCTAATAAAATTCTTTTAGTTCCAGTTCAACGTTTAGAATTAAGTACAAACTCCCAGCATGGTTTATCATACTCCTTATGATCTTGTAGTGGGATGTTTCCAGGTAAGGGCTCTATTTATTTTTTTAAGCCAGAAAAGTTGCCATTTAAAGACTTGCAGTTTTAATATGTCTAGAGATGTTAAGAGACCTAAGAAACATATTAGTAAAATTCAATAGGTAGACCTTTAATTATAAAATTTCTTTTTAGAATATCATGATAAAATCAAATATCGGTTGAAAACTATATGATGTTAAGGATCTTTTGCAAATTTTATTTGGTTTGGTAATGGTATTATGAATATGTCAAAGTAAACAGTCTCATTTGTTAGCCACATGTAGTGAAGTGTTGATAGTGAAATATTGTATTGTGATCTACTTTAATGAGGTTCAGAAAAAGGGAAAAATAAACTGTGTGTGTGTGTGTCTGTGGGATTAGGTGTTGATGAAATAATAACAATGGCAAAATGTTGACATTAGATGAATGTAACTGTTAGGTACTTGAGATCTCATATTATTTTCTCTGCCTTTTTTTGGGACGGGGCAGAGGAAGGAGATATTTGAAAAATATCAAAATACTGATATTTGAAGGAGATATATGCAAAAAATAGCAAAAATAATTTTGATTGAATAAAAATGTTGATCTTGCCTTGCCAGAGTTCCTACATTTTGCTCATTTATTATTTAGGTACTGACTAAATTTTAAAAAAATGGATACTCAATTATATAACTATGTAACTATCTCAGTTTCCCCTACTGTGGTTTATTTTCTATTCTAAACTGTTGGATGAGTTATATTTTGCAATAAGAATTCTTTAATCTTTTACTGAGCTAAGCTATGTATCTGGAATACGTACAAGAGTGCATGAGAGAGGACACACTCCCTCCATTCTTTCAGTGAAAAATTTAGGGAAAGAGAATGTTCATTTTCTTTTTTCCATTTGTTCATTGGAAACACCCAGGTGTCACATACTCCTCATGTTCTACACACTCCACATAGCTGGTTGTTGTACAGCTGGTTACTCCCAAAGCTAACCTTAAGGATCTGATTGGTCCCCAAAGGCATTTGAGCTTGGAATCCTTTAGGACAATACCTTTGAAACCTAGAAAGAACCTATCCCTGCTGAGCTTACATGCCTGCTAAAGTCTTGTCTAGATTAGGGGAGAGTTTTCATCCTCAGTCATACTCTCCCGTCTTTGTAGTGAATCATAATGACTCCTAAGCTTTCAATACTTATGATGAAGATAATAAATGACTTGCCTTTGACCCAAGCCCACAGGTTTATCAAGTACAAATATTGTCAAATGTCTAGTCTTAGAGATTTCAACTTTAATCCTTGTTCCAAGTCAGAATAGAAAATAAAGAAGGCTATTAATTAGGAAATGGGGGTTGGACTGAGTTTAGCCTCCCAGATATTTTTCTGCTGGATTGCCTGCTAACATATATGGGTGAGTCTGCTGAGAGGAAGCTCAGGCTTCTGAGTTGTGAGCCTTTAACCTCATCCCATTCAGAACCTCAACTCCCATCACAGCCATCCTATCTTTAAGGCAGTTCCTTACCTCTAAAGCACTTCTCACCACCTCCTACAACCTGCTTAATCCTACTTGTATGTATAAAAACCCAGACTTTAACTCAAGAAGGGTGAACATTTTTGAGATTCATCTGCCTAGAAGGGTAACTTTGTTCAATTAAAAAAAAGATACCAAGTATTCTGGGACAGCCCTAAAGCTAAAGGCTTGCCTGCTTGCCCAGAGCTGGTAAAAATGATTGAGATTTAAACAATGCAAAATTATGGCCTCAAAAAAACACACAAAGGAAACTGAAAACTGAAATGAATAAATGTTTAATTAAATGTCTCACAAAGAAAACATTTTATCACTTACTGAAGCATATTATTATTTTTTTCAATCATATCCTCTTTCTTTTCTTTTTTTAAAATAAATATATATTTTTATTGTTATTTATGTCTTTTACATTTTGTATTCCCCTTGGGTAGCCCACCACCAATTCACCTGTGATCCATCTCCATGGTCCCTTGCGTTCTTTTCTATTCCATTTTGTGCCCTTTTCCTCCCCTCCCATCCCCCCCACCCGCTGATTGTCTCTCTCCTATTTGGTTTCCCTATAGTCCTGTTATAAGTGAAACCATTTGATATTTTTCTCTTTCTTTCTGGCTTATTTCACTGAGTATGATCCCCTCTAATTCCATCCATGTCGCTGCAAATTGCATGTGTTTATCTTCTTTCCATGCTGAATAGTATTCCATTGTGTATATGTACCACATCTTCTGGATCCAATCATCTATTTTTGGACATCTG
>PVIJ01002526.1:0-13580 GCA_004024925.1 Scalopus aquaticus | reverse complement strand
CACAATGAACATATGGGTGCATGTATCCTTTCGGATTAGTGTTTTTGTGTCTTTTTGGTAAATTCCCAAAAGTGGGATTGCTGGGTCGTATGGAAGCGCCATGTTTAGCAGTTTGAGGAATCGCCATACAGCTTTCCATAGTGGTTGGACCGGTTCACATTCCCATCAGCAGTGTAGAAGAGTTCCTTTTTCTCCACATCCTTTCCAGCATTTGTTGTTGCTTGTATTTTTAATGTATGCCATCCTCACAGGTATGAGGTGGTATCTCATAGTGGTTTTGATTTGCATTTCCTTGATTATAAGTGATGTTGAGCATTTTTTCATGTCTCTGTTGGCCATTTGCTTTTCTTCTTTGGAGAAGTGCCTTTTGAGCTCTTCTGCCCATTTTTTGACTGGGTTATTGGTTTTGTTTTTGTTGAGTTGTGTGAGTTCCTTGTAAATTTTTGTTATCAGTCCTTTATCAGATGTATTGTGTGCAAAGATCTTTTCCCAGTTGGTAGGGTGTCTGTTAGTTTTGGTTAATGTCTCTTTTGCTGTACAGAAGCTTTTTATTTTGATGTAATTCCGTCTGTTTATCTTGTCTTTCATTTCCTTCACTTTGAAGGATGTGTCTTTCAAGATTTTGCTGAGATGTATGTCATGTAGAGTTTTGCCTGTATTTTCTTCTATACATTTTATGGTTACTGAAGCATATTAAATACACATTAAAATGTGAATGGTATGTGGCTGCACCTTAATATGCTTGGCATGGAAGGGTGGACTATTTAAGTGTAAGAGCGCTCAGGGCCTTTAAAAGACTAGAAAATGGTCCTATAGTACCCATATCACTGGAGGGTCCCACTTTTCTGGAACCAGTATAGACCGCATTGACAGCCCTGTAGGCTTAAAGTAAGCTTTGCTTTTGCATCCTGGGCTTTGTCATCTGTTACTCAGTTTTGCCTTGGTTACCTGTCTTCCCCTTTCAGGATTTCCATTCCCTTCTCAAGGAAGCAGACTAGGTTCAGAAGGAAGTCTTGGTCCTGGGAACAGGAAGAAGAATCATTTCAGGTCAGAGTTCAACTCACTGTCCAGGCAGTGGAGGCAACTTGGAGCATCAGGCTCTTCACCCTCTCAGAAGCAGTCATAAAGCCAATCTGCTTCTCCTACCTCCTAATCTCCACCCCACCTCCACCCCACCAGAGACTCAAAGAAACCCATTCAGCTCTGGTTTCTAATGTAAACAAATTGTCTAATGTAAATTGAATTTCTGCATGGGACTCTAGCCCTGGCCTTTATACTAGGATCTGCAACCAGGTCCCAAAGTGATTTACTCTGACTTCATCAGTCATCCAAACGCAGCTAACTTGTGGGTCATGGAGAAAGGAAAGAGTAATGTAGCAGTGTGAAAACAGCTTGTTCCTTTTTAATCCTCAAATTAATAAATTAATAGTAACCAAACACTTACTCTGTACAGGTTCCTTCTTGTTTATATCTCCTGGCCTTTCCCAAAGCATCAAATCTCTCCTTTTGTATTTAGTCCAAGTGTTTGCTTTAGTACATCAATTCATGTTGTCTACTTATTCCAAGAACAATGGAAAAAAAATGAAGCTCCCTGAAATATCTTTTAGAATAAACTTGTGTGGAATTCACATTTGGGGAGTCTCCATTTATTGGAGATTGTGGGAACAAGATGGGCCTTAATGGGCCTTAGACTCCTGCAGGGTGTGAATGGAACTCCTGTCCTGCCGGTTATTAGCAGTGGGATCACTTATATCACTTGATTTTTTTCAGTTTTAATTTCATTTTTGAAAATTTGGTGACAATGATAATATTAACTACTTGGACTACCTGATATATGTGTATAAATTGCTGACCCAGACTAGATTCTTAGCAATTAACCTGTCCCTCCACCTTCCCGTATGATCTTCACTGACTATTGACATGATGCTACAAAAGAACTCTTAACTGAAAAAAAAAAAAAAAAACACCAAACTGATTTAGTCCTAAGATCTATCCTATAACAAATGGGGAAATTCACTTTCATACATATTCCAACAGGAATGAGAAGTGACCAGGAATAAGGCAGAGGGTATTATAGTCACTAATGAGGATAGACTGGGGTGATACAAATAATTTACCAGATATTTGCCTTTGTTTGAAACAAATGTATGATCAGGACTGCTACAAAACTAAGTGTAATTTTCCCTGACTTCTGGCTTTTGTCCTCTGGATTTGGGATTAATTGTTGCATCCTCAATTATCTATGCCCTTGGTCTTGTGGGTGAAATTTCTTTACTCTTAGAGGCATATCCTCTAGTGAGTGCCTGTATCAGCATGACCAAAAAGCACATCAGGAAGTTCCCTATTTATAACCCTTTTTCAAGGGTGTCTTGACCATACACATGCATTAAAAATCTCAAGGATATTACTTATAGATGTGGAAGGAAATATTCATGTAATTTAGGTTATGTTGCAAATGTCTCCTATACTAACTTACTTATCTGGGTCGGGATATGTGGAATATAGCATAACTTCTATGAAGGGTGGCTAGTTTGTGGTAAATTCATATCATCCAATTAGAGTGAACTCTCCAAGTACCCACCTTTTAGCCATCTATTATTTACATAAGCTTTGTCTTTGAAAGGAAACCAACTGACATATCTTGGATACTTCAATTGCTTGATGAACCAGGAAAATAGCTGCCATTTACTAAATATGTTCTAAATGCAATTTTATCATTTATTTGGCATTCATCATCTCATTTGATCCTCAAGACAACTCCATCAAGTAGGCACCATTTATGTCCATTTATAAAAGGGCCCCAGAGTCTCTGACTTGTCTAGGATGACCCAGCTGATAAGAAGCATGGTCAGAATCCAAACCAGTCTGTCTGACTCCAACACCCACACTCTTGAATACTCCATTAACTGGACCGTTGCAATATTTTCCAATCAGAGCACTATTGTTATTCAGTACTTGTTATTTCATGGTCTTTCATCATAGGCAATTAAAAATATTTGTTTAATGAATTAATGCAATAGTAAAAAATAATGATCTGGGTTGTGGATAACCAAAATAATATAGCAATCTCCTCTTCAATACAGCTAGGCTCTATTTCTTCTTTTTCCTGTCTCTACTTTCAGCGCTAGCCTAAGCCACCAGTCATTTTCTCTGGGCTCCTTCATCTACTTGCTGTCTCCACTTTACTCTTACAGCAGCAATCAGAGAGCACTGAAATCATTCCCTGTCACATTCATGAAAGAATCTTCAGTGGTTTTGCATTGCTTCTAGAATTGATACCCAAATCCTTAGCACTGGATATAAAGCCCTGCCAGCCTCAGCTCTTAGCATGTCCCTCAGCAGTCGGACTCTTGGGTTCCTTCTGTCCTCACCATGCTGCTTCCCACCAAAGAATTCACCCACTCTGTTTCTCTGTTGAAATTGCCCTTTCCTTTTCCCTTTGCCCTTAGGAATTCTCTCCCATCTTTTAGATCTTAGGTAAACTGTCCTTATTCCTGCAGTCTATATCAAATCCTTCCAAAATTAAAATCTCCCCTTATGAAACCTTGATCTTCTCCTTTTTAGCACTAATCACTATTATAAGACTATATTAATTTATTTTCTGCCTCCCTCCTTCAAATGCAGATTCCATGGGATGGAAGCTATGATCATATTTTACTCATTTTTTTTGAAGAACATCAGTGTTTCTCCATAGTAATCACTCAATAGATATTTGATTTTCAAATATGCTTTGAGTGTATGAATATAATGAAGGTATTATGAGACTGGGTTTTCTCATGTTCTCATTCTCTATTCTTGTGGTTATTAATCTACATTTTTGGAGCAACTGTTTTTGCTCAATGCGCTATGCTGCTTAGGAAGAGTTTTTATACTTTTAGCACTTTCATTGCTGTGGCCCACCTCTAGGGAGGCACATAGAGATGGGATTAGAGCAAGCAAAGCACATGTGTGTTGGGTGAGAATGAAGGGAAGTGACAGTCTCAGAATGGCGGGGTCACAGTGTCTGGGTCACTGACCACCTGCAGACTGCCTTTGTTCTCTTCTCATTACCACCTTCCATTTTCCTTCAAGTGGGAGAAAAAGAAAGAACAGAATGCAGACTGCCTGCTGACCTGGGTGCTGCAGAGAGTCACTGATTAGAACTGGAGATGAAACTCTTTTTCTCAGTTTCATCTTCTTGAACTTAATACTGGCTGTGTTTCAAGCTGAGGTACCACACTCCTGCTGGGAAGCTGTTTGCTACCTTATGCTATGAAAATGATGACATTTCCTCCTTCAAGTGAGAGAGGTGATCGGCTCTTTAAGAGCCCAGAGGAAGAAAAATGTTTTCAATTAGGTGTATGCCTTTCACCTTCTGACCAATGGAAGAAAGGTTAAGAATGAAAGCACAAGTGTGTGTGTGTGTGTGTGTGTGTGTGTGTGTGTGTGTGTGTGTGTGTGTAGCAGTGTTGATCTGTGGTTTTCTATTTCCAAAGCATCTGTCACTGTGGGCAAATTCAATTTCATGAAATTGAAATGGTGGGTGCAGTGCTAGCTTGTGAAGGTACCAATGGCCTCAAGCTCTGGAGTCCTTCATACGCTTTCTCTCCGAACCAGCTGTTTCCATTTGTAAAACTAGAATCTAGAGAGGCAGAGTATACACTTCCTCCTCAGCCACATTGTTAAAAAGTGTGATTTCTCACCAAAAAAAGGACAGAGAAAAGAATAAATCTTTCTCTACTGGAGCACAGCATGCTTACTTTCTGAGACCATTCTGTACTCATGCTGGAGAAAAAAGAATTGAACATGCAGTCACCTTTCTTAGGGAAAAAGTGAAATGTGTGAAGCTGGATATTTCTATGCAACTTTGCTCACCCCATCTCCCTATATTATTAGTGCGCTCAAGCAGTATAAGTTTTATTTATTTATTTTAAAAGCTTCACTGATGATTTGAATTGAGCAGTGTTAAAATGTTAGGTGATACCTGAGTTTGAAAGTTTTGGGACCAGGTTGCGAAATTTATAACCTGAATAAATATATCTCACTCTTATTTTCTTACTGACCAAGCTGGATTGTATTACTCACATTCAGAAAGCCAAACTCTGGGCCACAATAATGCTTCCACAAAGAGAGTATTTTATTCGTGAGTGGCCCCACGTGGGGAAGACAGCAGAGTCAGCACTCAAAAAAGGCTGCCTCCTGTGTGGCAAGTGTAGGAAGATCATATAGGACAGAAACTATTGTGGGAGCATGTCAGAGCAGGGAGTTTCTTCATTTTCAGGTTGGGGAGACCTGGGGGTAGTTGATCACTGTGTCATCAATTAAGATGACCCTCGGTGTTGGTCAGGCATGGATGCTATCAGCATCCTTGGCAGGACTAGAAATAGCTTGTTAAGCATCAGGCAGCCCTGCATCATGGCCCTGACAAAGGGATTCTAAGGCAGGGGTTCCATTCCTGACTCAGGTTAACCACAATTTAACCAGACAAATTATTAGAAATTGCCAGTGGCCTATCAAGGTAAATAGCATTTATCTTTCTAGATTGTCTGTGCTTGTTTTTATGTATGATAAATTTGGACTAGAGCACAGCATTCATCTGGACTTCCCAGATCACCTCTGTCTTGTTCTCTATTGAATTCCTATTGTAAAGTATGGTGCCTCAGTCATAATGAGTCCTCAAGAAAATATTTTAATGGCATGAGTAAACTGTTCTTTCAACATCATCATCATCATCAACATTTTCTTCTTGACAATGATTTTTGTAGGGAGCTCAGCAAAGACATTTCTCTACCTCTGCTTCGTTACAGACATCAGTGACCATCAGCCTATAGATTAGCATCCTCCCCAGTCCCTGACTTTGTGTCAGAGCCTTTGCCACATGTCTCTTCCTTACCAGTGGGTGGGTTCTGGAGTACCTCTTTTTTCTATAAGCTCATCATCTGCAATACCTGGATGAAATCTCAGAGTGAGATGTTTGTATGCTCAGGCCTCCTAGCCTCATTCCTGTGTTGGGAGTATGTCCCCTTCTGCCAACTGGCAGGGGTTTTGCTTCAGCAATTATCAACCAGTGGACAGCCTGACTTCAAGTTCCTCTGCCTAGTGCCTTCTGCTGTGCTTCATGCACAGACTGGACCCTGGAGCTCGGATAAATTAGCAATAATAACTGATAATTTATGTGCTTGGGATAATTCTAAATGTATTGCCTATTCTAGCATGTTTAATCTTTGCCACCACCTCAGGAAGAGAATACTATTGTTATACTCTTTTTTAAAGAGTACTCAAGTATAGAAAGTCAGAGAAAATTTCCCTAAGGTTAAACAGCAGCATGATTCAATTCAGGTCATCTACTTCCAGAGATGACATCCCTAAGTAGCATGGCCTCACTAGTATCCCTTTATGCAAGGAGAATGTGCAGCCATTACATTAAACCATTGCAGCTGGTGGCTATTCTGTTTGGCTGGGAGGCCCCTGTGCACATGCTGTAATTTGGCTGGGATCGACCTCTCCATTCTTTAGCAGACAAGAGAGCAAAACTACATGCATAGACTTGAAGTCTGTGAAACAAAGATGCAAAATCTTCTGACTGTGGGTAAAGTCAATCTTTCACCCCCTACTAATGACCAAAGAACTTTCAGATAACCGGCACCCAGCCTTTGTGTCTCCACAGTGCATTCTTTACAAAGGAAGGACACTGCCCTCCTCTGCACATAGATAGCATCAATATATCTTTAGGTCAACGCAACTGAAAACAAGAAGCCCCCCTGTCAAGAATAATTACATTTTTAATGTTAATGACTCATTGTTCCTACCTATTTAAAATACACTCAAACTTCTGTTTGTAGGAGCAGTTCTCACACAATAAAATCTGTTGGACTGCTTCCTGGGTTAGAAACATCACTTTGATTATCTAATAAACTCTATCTAATTGCCATTGACTTATTTCCAGTTAACACCATTGCAACCTAATAATTTGAATATCAGCTCTTCCCTTTGGGCATGGTCAGGGAGATTCTTGGCCATATCTTGCAGCCTTCTATGCAGCTAAGTTCTCTAATGCCACTTCCCCTGTTCCTCAATTCTGTTCCTCCTAACTAGTTCCACAACTGAAGGTACAGCAGAGGCTAAAGCAAATATTAAGAGAAACAAAATAAGCTCTTTTGTTCAATTTTGTTAAGAGAGACCTTGTGTATGACAACAGATAATGCCTGATTCGAGGTAGCTTACTTAAGATACCAGTAAAGAGGAACAGGCAAAGTTACACAGTTCAAAGAAGGAGAAATCACTGAGATTTTTCACAATGGAGGTGAACTTGAGTTGAGTCTTGAAAGAAAAATTGGGTCAATAATATGATGAAGAGAGACTGTGAATACCATGTGTCCAACAGCCAGTCTAAAATCAACCATGGCTGTTGCAGAAATGAGTGATAATCAGCAAAGTTCAAACTCTAAAACTCTTGCTAGGTTGGTGTTGATTAAATGTGAAAGTGAAATTCTTTCCTGAATGTCTTTTCTGAAGACACACAAAAAAAACTTTCCTTTTATATTTAAAACTAAGAATAGTGAAGGTTTTTAAGTTCTTCTAGCAACTCTGACTCATACATGTACAGGGAGAAGATGACCAGATGAGTTCTTGCTATGTCCAAGACACTGAAATAGAATTCCAAATATAGGATGCTGTTGGGACCAAGACAGACTGCTGCAGGATATGCCTAACTGGCATGTGATTAAGAGATAGAAGATCCAAGAAGGATGTTTTACTTATCTGTCTCCCAGAAACTGGAAAAAGTCTGATAGTTTGGGAGGTAGGAGATAGCTTTATAGTATTACCCCATGTCTGTTTTTGGTCTGTATGGAGATGAACCCTGCAAATTAAATTTTCTTTAAATTGAAAAATTCTGTTTTGTTTTTCCCTCTAAAACTTCACCCACGTGACCACGGGCTCCCTGGACAGAAAATTGAAATTTGTCTTTTCTCTTGTTAATTTCTCTGGTGACAGTTATTTTCCAGTCCACAAACTATAAGGGTAGAGGGAGATTAGCTTCCTCCATAACATTGCCTAGGGGTAAAACTGTTTGTTCATATGGGGAAAGATAGGGTGAGTTGACTTCTTTAGATCAGGAAGAATGCATGTGTGAGAAAGTATGCAGTCCAAGAGACTACATTTTGAATCCAGTCTTCAACTTTTGTTAGGACTTTTAGATACATAAATTAAACACTCAGTCTGTTACATCTGCTATAATAAAATACCATAAACCAAGTGGTTTATAACAAATAGAAATTTATTTCTTACAGTTCCAGAGACTAGGGGGTCCAGTATCAAGGTGCAGGTATAATTGGTGTCAGGGAGCCCGCTTCCTAGATGGTTGTCTTTTCTGCTATACTTTCACATGCCAGAAGGGACTCAGGAGCTCTGTGGTATCTCTTTTGTAACAGCTCTAATTCCATTCATGAGGACTCCACCCTTATGACCTAAGCAACTCTCAAAGACTCCTCCACTGAATACCATTATCTTGTACATTAGATTTCAACTATAAATTTGGGAGAACAACATTTGTTCAGCACATTGTTCATGGGGTCCCAGTTTATTTTACTGTGAAGAAGTGTAGTGGTTGAATACTGACTGGGCTTTGCTACAGGCTTGTTTGAGTTCAAATAGCCACTCTGCAATGTCTTTTTTTTTTAATTTTTAAAATTTAATTTATATCCTTTACATTATTGTGTACATTCTGCAATGTCTTAATGGAAAATATTGAAGGATATTTTTAAACCTCTTAGGGCTTCCATTTTCTCATCTGTAAAATGGGATAAATAATAATACATAACATTATTACAGGAATCAATGGCTTAATTTAAAAATTGAAATAATGCCTAACATAGAGAAACTGCCCCAGATGTGTAATTTATTATTAAAAGCTGCCAAATGGAGATAATGGCAATTACCTCTTAATTATCTTCCTTATGAGAATTCTACAAGGTAATGAAACAGTCTGGTTTACAATAGGTATCCAGTAATTGTTGAGTCCCTTTCATTACCACAGTCTATAACTGTGGGTATCTATAGAAAATATAGAAAACTCCTAGGTATCTATAGAAAATGTAGAAAAATCAAGGCATTTTTTTCCATTAGCATAAGATTTAGCCTATGTTCATATTTCATTGTGACTCTCTTGAACTAAGTTTGAATCACTGGCAGAAAAAGGATTGTCTTTTTTGTTTTCATTTATTTTTAATTTTTGTTTTTTTAAAGAACTTTATTGAGGTGTAATCTACATATGAAATACTGCACATACATTTAATGTGTACACTTTGATGAGTTTGGACATATACATGTATCCATGAGACTATCACCAAGTCAAGGTGATAAACATATCCATCTCCTTTAAAAGTTTCTTCATGTCCCTCTCCCCCTTTTTTATGTGGTAAATACACTTAACATGAGATCAACCCTCATAGTAAATTTTTTAAGTGCACAATATGTTTTTGATAATTTTAAGTACTGTGTTGTTTAGTAGATCTGAACTTACTCATCTTGGGAAACTGAAACTTTATGTCCATTGAACAATACTTTCTTTTTTCTCCCTGACCCCAGCTCCTGGCAACCACCATTCTACATTCTGCCATATATAGGCAAAATTATACAGAATTTGTTCTTCTGCTACTGGCATATTTCACTTAGTATTATGTCTAAAAGTTTTGTCTATATTGTCACACATGGTAGGATTTATTTCTTTTGTGAGGTTGAATAACATTCAATTATATGTATATCCCACATTCTCTTTATTCATTACTGATGGACATTTAAGCTGTTTCCAAATCATGGCTATTGTGAATATACTGCAGTGAACATGGACTCCCATACAAATGGATAACAGGCATATGAAAAGGAGCTTTACATCACTAATAATCCAAGAAATGAAGCCAAAACCTTGAGTATTGGGACACAAACCCAAGCCTTTATAATCTGAAACTGACACCCATGTGCAGAGGGCAGGGAGAGACCATGAATGAGGCAGGTCACTTCAGATTAGTGAACAGTGGTGTCATTAAGCAGGGGGACTGATTCGTGAAGTTTTACCATTGGCAGCCACAATGGTGGTTTATATAGAGAACTTATAAAGAACTTATATAGAGGCTTTAACTATGATCAGTGATTTAATGAAATAAATAACCAAGTCTATAATAATTGTGCTGTCCAGATAGCCTCAACAACACACTGCATATTTTTTTCAAGGCTATATCATTGGGAAAGCACGTTCCCAGGGTGAGGGAACCAAAGTTCTGTGGTTTTCTGGGTACAGGTTGCAGGTCAAACAAGTGGTCTCATTCTTTTGATTGCCTTTCCCAACAGTGCAGCAACAACCTCACACTTGTTAGGAGGGATTTTCTGAAAGCTACAAAATATAAGTGTCCATAAAAATGTAGAGAAAACAGCTTTTGTATACTGCTGGTGGGAATGTAAAATGATACACCCTCTATGCAAAACAATATGGAGGTTCCTTAAAAACTTAAAAATAGCACTACCATATGATTCAACAACCACACGTCTAGGTATATATCCAAAAGAATTGAAATGGGGATTGTTTCTTTCCCCTTATTTCCCTCAGATTCATATGTCATCATCCACAGATGCTTATTATAGTTGAACATATGCAAACTTATACAGAAAATATCACTATATTTTCTGTACTCTGAAGAACATTATAATAATTTTGCTTGGAAAACATGATCTTTGCTCCCCAAGTTAATGATCATTAGAAGGCAAGGGACCCCAGGCAATTGGTGATATTATGCTACATGCCTGGAAGGATGACAGATTGCTCTGGTTCCTAAAATCCCCAGAAGCTTTCCCCTCCAACTGTCCTCCAAGAAGAGTTTCCAATATTTGTGCTTTATAATCTTTAATGGATGTATCCAATTTTGGAACTTGATGGACTCTGGAATTGGATCTCTAAATATCTAATCACAGCTCTGCTACTTAGCTGTGTGACTATCGTCAACTCAGTTAAACTCTTTGTTCTTCAAAGCTCTCATATGTAAAATGGGGACAAAAATAATACTTGCCTTCTGGGAAGATCACAAGAATTAAATTCTCAAGTATTTAGAATACCTGGTACATAAGATAAAACTTTTGTCAGGTTCCAATAAAATTCTGTCTCTTTAAGTGTCAAATCAATTGATATCTGCCATGTTCAACATTAGTCAAGACTAAGATTAAAAGATCATATTTTAACATCCTGTTGTTATTTTTTAAAGATCCATAACTGGGAACAAGAAAGTTCACAGAACTCTGTTCTCTTTTACATCATCTCATGCTGCTGGAGATTCAGCTCCATGAAGTAAAATGTCTGGCAATCTCTATTTTGAAGACTCCTGGAGAAGAATCCCCTGTATAGAAGTAATTAGTGGTCAAAAAAGAGCTGGGTCAAATCTCAGTCAGAAGATGGAAGAAGTCCCAAGTCTTAAACTGGTAGCTCAATATGAGCCTGTTTTCTTGGTTATTTATTTCATTAAATCACTGGTAAAGGATGCCAATATTCAGCCCTAGGGACATGGTTAAAAGCTTTCTAGATTGATAGCTGCAGGATCTTGAAATGAATAACATTCTGAGGTTTAATAGTGGTTTTGTAAAGACAAGTAATTCTTAATACTTTTAATTTAACTACAGGAATAATCATGAATATGGATTTACATGAATGCAAATTGGAAATTTGAGGTGGGACTCCATGATGGTCCAGTAAGGGAATTGCTACAAATCCTTTTGCATTCACAAAAATAATAATTACCTTCCTTCTGTTGGCCTTTTAAAACCCATATCAATTACTTGTTAATGAAAGTTCTTCTATCACTAGAAAAAATATAATGTGGTGTGGTGATGGATGTTAGATTTACTGTGGTGATCATTTTACAATCTATAAAAACATTGAATCATTGTATTGTATGCCTGAAATTATTATGTGATATGTCAAACATATCTCAATTAAATGATGTCACTTAGAAAGAAATTAGCCTAAGTAAAAATACTTGGCATTGCTGAGGTGTAGGTGAATAGGTTATTTTATATAATCCAGGTGGAAGTGTAATTTTTAGTCTTTTTAAAGAATAATTTGATAAAAAAAGTTATTATCAATTTCTCCTTAAGGTGAGGGTCCTTTACCTGGTGATCAAACCCCAAAAACTCAGAAATCAGGTTCTGTTTAACAGACAAAGAACTTTGTTGTTTGATTAACAATGGGGAAAGAAGAACTTGTGTTCAAAAGCACATTTTTCCCTGAATTTGAGGGAGAGATTTCCTTTAATTTGGAAGATTGTTGAGAAAAAAAAAAAAAGCAAAGGTATTTGTTCAAAGGCAGTTTTGTAAGTGAAGGCATCTTAATGTTTAACAATAAAGGATTTACTAAATTATCGTGTATAATAGTTATGGGAACTTTATGAAATCCTTTAAAATTAGGAAATGAGCCTGTATTTGTCAAAATAGAACATGTTCAAAGAGGCATATGTACAGAGGGATATAGGGAATTAAATTCCATGTTTGTTTTAAAATTTGCTATCTTAACAGTGGTTCTCACTGAATAGTGGAATTTTGAATGATTTTCCCTTTTTTTCCTGCCTGTTTCTTCAAATATAAATTATGAGCATTTAAAAAGAAGTAATTAGAAGAGTGATCCAAAAGCAAGAAATATAGTAAAGAAGGAAACTATACACCGCCCAAAATTAAATACATCAGGGTATAAGAGAAAAATATATCAGTACTGATGGAAAAAACAGAAATAGAATCTTCTTGTCAATGAATGTTGTTGATCATCTGTTAATTGCATGGTTCTATGCAGCAGAGAATCCCTAAGATACCTAAGATAAGAGGGGTAGGAAAAGGAGCTTGTTTAAAAATAAAGACACAATAAAGTATTTATTTTGAGTGGAAAAATTAATTACATTTTCTATATTCTGACTAATGTCTGTACCTAATTATTCACCTACTGATGTCAATAGATTTTGAAATATATCTTACTACTTTTTGATTGAATTGGGAAAGTTAGTCTTTTATTTTTGTTTGTGTCTCTTCTGCAATAGAAGGTATCAGTAATGTGTACTTAACATGAGACACATGATAATTTCAGTTCATTTGAGTTAAACTCTTCAGGATGAACTGTATACCAAAATCCTTCATTTGCAGTGCAAATATATTCCTCTGAAAAGGAAAATATTTTTTTAAAAGATTTATTTTATTTATGCGTACAAGCTGGGGTGCAGGCCAGAGATCTGGAGGTAGTAAGAGGATTCACCAGAGACAGAGTGGGGAGCAGAACAGGCAGATCAACTGAAATACAGTGCTGAGGGGAGCAGCAGGCAAGTCAGGAGAGGTCCGCTGCACCATGTGGGAAGCTCCCTGGCAGGGTATCAAACTCGTGCTGCAGTGGCTCTGGATCGCTTCATAGCGCTGCGACTTAACCTGTTGCGCCACCAAGGAGGCCCTGAAAGGAAAATGTTTCTATGGAAATTTTGTGAAATGGAAACGTTGCAAATGTAATTTCTTTTTTTTTTTTTTTTAATATATATTTTTATTGTTATTTATGTCTTTTACATTTTGCATTCCCCTAGGGTAGC